>CAUYLG010069965.1:0-23112 GCA_963573385.1 Cacajao melanocephalus
GGATTTATCCACCTGTTGTCTTTGTAATTGCCGACTTTCCGATTGGGTCTGAGTGAACGTCTGGCTTGTTGGTGATGAAGTTTTTTCTGTTTCTTAGTTTTCCTTTGGTGGACGCCCCTTCCCCACAGAGCTTGGCCTTCCTGGGTTCAGCTGTGCTTACTGTGAAATTCTCAGTCCTCAGTGCTTCCAATTGCTGTTCTCCTTTTGGGGATGGGACCACTGAGCCCGACTCAAAGGGCACCCAGTCGTGTATACTCTGCACTTAGAAGCACTGCGCCGCGCCGCGCCGCGCCGGGCTCCGGCAAAACAGCTGTGCTGGCCAAAAGAGTCGCGCTGGCGATGCGTGGGGCTCCTCTGCTGGGAATCTCCGAGTTTGTGGGCCACAGAAATTCATCTGAAATTGCGGCGTCCACTTGCTCTCTGTGCTTTCACTGGGAGCTACAATCCTGAGCTGTTGTTAATTGGCCATCTTGGATCTCTCCGCCAGGTGATGAAGTGTTTTCTGTTTCTTAGTTTTCCTTCGGCGGACGCCCCTTCCCCACAGAGCTGGACCTTCCTGGGTTCAGCTGTGCTTACTGTGAAACTCTCAGTCCTTAGCACTTCCAATTGCTGTTCTCTTTGTGGGGATGGGACCAGCCCAGCCGGACTCAAAGGGCACACTGTCCCGTATACTCCACGCCGAGAAGCGCTGTTAAAATTACCTATTTCTTATGCTGCACAATTTAAAATCACTGGGAAAATTCCTGTGGAATGAGAGCAGGTCATTTCTTTTGAAACTCCTACATATGATTATGTTTATGTGGGTATTTCTACTCTCTCATAAGGCAGCATTATTAAAATGGAAGTATTACCATTTACATCATGGATTATATATGCATTGGTTTAGGTCAGATTGTGCAGAAGTTATAAACAACCCCATGTGATTTAACATAATAAGGACTTATTCTTGCTTATGCTACATATCCATCATGGCTCCCCAGTTGGACTCTGCTCTAAAGAAATCAGGTGGATGGAATGACCACTCTCTTCGTACCAGTTAGTTTACACTAAAGGATGCTGTAGTAAAAAATCTCAGTAATTTAAAACCCAAAAGTTTATTTCTTGTCTTGTTTTGTCCAACTATAATGTTTCATCTTGTCTTCATTCCAGGGCCTAGTCTAAAGGAGCACCTTGAATCTAGGGCATGCTAATACCCTGGAAGGAAAAGAAAGAATGGCGAACAAAGCAGTTGATCTTAAAGCTATTTCTCAGAAGGGGCACATATCACTTCCACTCACATTTCACTGATACGATGCTATCGTTCAGCCCAAGCTTGATGTCATTAGGGAGGACTTCTTGTCCCCTAATAGGAACGGAATTTTAAGGAGGGATTCTGTAAGAGATAGACAATTATTTTCACAATAATACAATTTGCCATGGTCTTATGTGTTGCTGGTTGCTGTGACAGAGAAAAGAGAGCTATCACAATGACACATACTTATCCTGTGAGTGGCACTTTATTTCAACCTTCTACTTATTGGCTAAAAGAAGTCCAGTGCTCCAATCCAAGAATAAGAAGGCTAGAAAGGACACTATCCTGGTCTGGAAGTGGCAGAGAGTGAAATCTTTGGCAACCAGCACTAATTAAATAGTTAGAATGTTCTTCATCTTGGCAAGCTGCCCTCCTGGTTGTCCATTTGGACAGTGTAAGCTTCAAATGATAGAGCTGAAACTCACGTATACAAGCAAAGAGTTTTCAAAACAGAAGTTAGAATGCAATCTGTTGTGTTGGAATTGAATATCCTCTGTGTGACAAAACTGTCTCTCCTTTAGCACTAGAAAGTCTGAATCAGAGACTCATGGATCTTAAGTGCTGAATAGAAATGCGTGGTTCCTTGTTCAAAATACAAAGCTTTTTTCTTTCTTTCTGGGTCTCTTCTTTGGTCTGCCATTGTGGTTTTTACATGCTCTAATGTCACATTTTCTGGAGCACAGGGATACTTGCATAGCAGGCATAGTATGTGTCACACACATCATGTCTTATAATTTGCTGTTCAGAACATGAATATCTGACCTTAACCCTCTCTAAGACCCCACAAAGGCAAAGACTGGCAGCAGTTGCTAGAGTGATGTGTGGAAGTGGATGATTCAAAGCCTATTCCACGAAGATGGGAGGGAGCAGAAGGCCAAACTGTGTGTAGTCAAGGCTCCAAGCCCCTTATGCATGTTCCTTTGTCTCATTGCATTTCACTTACCAAACACAAATTTAACAGAAAATCATTATTAGGAATTTGAAGATGGTGACACAGAGTATTGAACTCCAAGTGCAGAGATTCTTTCTAGTTCTAGGCCTTGTGGGGCTGCATTGGTTGCATGCCCATGAAGCTGGCCCTGGTTGGAAGAGTCAGAAAAAGCCAAGTACATTTAATATCCAAGTTCACCCAGGAACCTTCCTATACTTGTTCTGCAGTTGTATAAAATGATGTTTCATGTTTCCAAAATTAAGGATACAATATTATAGTAAAGGTGGAAATGTCATGCTTCTGGCACTATGAAGTTGAATATTAGTTTCGGGGTAGGGCCCCATGGGGACCTTCAGCTTTGATAAGGGATCTGATCTGGAGTCCCAGTGACAGTGAATATGTTGCTTTGGCCAAATCCAGCTCTGAGTGTCAGGGTCTTCGTCTATAATGTGTAGGCTAAGGATAACTGCCTTAGTCTGCTCAGGCTATCATAACAAAATATCCCAGACTGTGTGGCTTAAACAATGGAAATTTTTGTTTTTATAGTTCTAGAGGCTGGATGTCCAAGATCAAATGCTGGCAAGGTAATTTCATTATGAGGCCTCTCATCTCCGTTTGCTGGTGGCTGTCATCTCACCATATCCTCACATGGTTGGGGAGGGCAGAGGGAGAGAGGCAGGGGGAGAAAGAAACTCTTTGGTGTCTCTTCGTCTGAAAGCACTAATTCCATCAGACCAGGGTCCTACCATTGTAACCTCATCTAATCCTAATTAATTTCCCAAAGCCCCATTTCCAAATGCCATCACGTTGAGGTTTAGGGCTTGAACACATGCATTTTAGGTGGACACAAACATTGAGTCCATAGTAATAACTATTGGTTATTATCATCTTGGTAATCATTCTGGATATCATATTTAAAGGATCTGGAATTCAGTCAGGGTGGCACATTATGGATAAGAAATTGTGCCTAATTTCTGTGGTACTCAGAATCAATACACAATAATCAATTGAGATGTAGCAAGTTTTACTTTATAAACAAAGCAGATGGCTAGAGAGGATTTGTTGTTTTCTGTATTACATTTCTAAATTTTCCAAACAATACTGTTACCTTTTTTTTGTAATTTAATATTGATATAATCAACAGGATATTGATAAATATATCTATATTATAAAGCATAACTTTAAGATGGACACTTTTGAGCCCAGAAAACATTTAAGAATTAGCATATCTCAAATATTTCATGTTCTCACTTTTTATGTGGAAGCTTAAAAAGTAGATTTCATAGAAGTAGAGTAGAAGAATAGTGGTTACTAGAGGTGGGGAAGGATAGAGGAAGAGAGGATAGCCAAAGGTTAGTTAGCAAATACAAAAGTGCCACTAAATAGGAGGAATAAGTTATGTTTTACAGTTTATTAATAATAATTTATAGTGTATTTTCAAATAGTGTGAAGAGTAGATTTTGGGTGTTTCATACACAAAGAAATGATACATATTTGAGGTGGTGAATATCCTCATTGTCCTGATTCGATCATTACATATTGTACATATGTATTGAAATATCACACTGTATCCCATAAATATGTATGATTGTGTCAATTAAAAATAATAAAAGCAAAAATGAACTATCATATCTTCACTGCTATTAAATATATTTCTCTCTGTCTCATGTCTGCCTTCCTCCTACAAGTAAACACTGCTTTGAAATTTGTATATCGTTCCCTTACCTTTTACTCTTATAATTGTCACACATTTATATAGTTCAAAGCAATATGTGTATTAGTTGTCTATTGCTGCATAACAATTTATTCTAAAACTCAGCATAGCATCTTGAAACAGCAAACCTTTATTATCTTCACTTTTGTGAGTCAGGAATCAGAACAAGGATATTGATATTTTAGAGCTGCCATAACAAAGTACTGCAAACTGGGTAGATTAAAGCAATAGAAATTTATTCTCTCGCAGACTTGGAAACATACATGTGGTATTTTTCCTTCTTTGCCTGGCTTACTTCACTTAACACAATGTCCTCCAGTTTCATTCATATTTTTGCAAATGACATGATTTCATTCTTTTTATTATGGCTGATTAGTATTTCATTATGTATATATACCACATTTTTGTTATACGTTTATCTGTTGTTGAGCACTTAGGTTGATGCCCTACCTTTTTTTTTATTGTGAATAGTGCTGCAATAAACATGTTAAGTATAGGTATCTCTTTGATATACTGTTTTCTTTTCCTTTGAATATATATCTAGCAGCAAGATTGCTGTATCACATGGTAGTTCTACTGTTAACTTTTGGAGAAATATCCATGCTGTTTTCCATAGCAATTGTGCAAATTTACCCTTTTACCAACAACTTATAAGAGTTTCCTTTTTTTTCTGCATCTTTACCAGCATCTGTTATTTTTGTCTCTTTAATAGAGGTCATTCTATCTAGGGTGAGATGAGATCTCATTGTGGTTTTGATTTGCATTTCCCTCATTGTATTAATCAGTTTTCACATTGCTATAAAGAACTATCTGAGATTGGGTAATTTATAAAGAAAGAGGTTAATTGGCTCACAGTTCCACAGGTTGTGTAACAAGTATAGTGACTTCTCCTTCTGGAGAGGCTTTAGGGAGCCTCATGGTGGAAGGCAAAGCAGGAGCAGATGTCTTAACATGGCAGGAGCAGGAGCAAGAGAGAGAAAGAGAGAGAGAGAGAGAGAGAGAGAGAGAGAGAGAGAGGAGGTGACACACATTTTTAAACAACCACATCTTATGAGAACTCTATCATGAGAACACTACTGGGGGATGGTATAAGCCATTCATGACAAACTGCCCCTGTAATTGAAGCACCTCAACCTCTCATCAGGCCCCACCTCCAACACTGGGGATTACAATTCTACATGAAATTTGGGCAGAGACTCAGATCCAAACCATACCACTTACGGTTAGTGATGTTGAGCTTTTTTTTCCTTTTCCTTTAGCATATCTATTGGTCATTTGTATGTCTTCTTTTGAGAATTCTCTAGTTATGTGAATATTTGCTCATTTATTAATGGGTTTTTTTTCTGAGGAAATCTTTGAGTTCTTTGTATATTCTGGATATAATTTCCTGTCAGGAGTTAAAAATATTTTCTCCCATTTGGCAGATTGACATTTCACTCTGTTGATTGTCACTTTTGCTGTGTAGAAGCTGTTTTAGTTTAATACAGTCCAATTTGTTTTTTTTTTTTTTGCTCTTGAAGTCTTACCTATAAAATAATTGCCTAGACTAATGTCCTGAAGAGTTTTCTTTATACTTTTTTTCTAGTATCTTTATAGTTTCAGGTCTTACTTTTAAGTCTTTAATCCAGCTTGAGTTGATTTTTGTATATGATGAGAGATAGGGGTTCAGTTTCATTCTTCTGCATAAGGTTATCCAGTATGTTCTTGATTGTTTTATTGAAGATCAGTTGACTGTAAATATGTGGATTTATTTCTGGGTTTCCTATTCTGTTCCACTGGACTATGTATCTACTTTCCCCCCCCCTTTTAGGACTATTAATGATCTTTTGAACTACTTCATGAGGCTATTCCTAAAACTGTTTTCTGCCTCATACATAACGGAAATACTGAGGTCTACAGGATTGTCCACGTAAGATATTCATGTGTCTGCTTTTGTACAAACACCATGCTATTTTTGGTTACTAAAGCCTTGTAATTCATTTTGGAGTGAGATAGTGTGATGCCTTCAGCTTTGTCCATTTTGCTCAGAATTGCTTTGGCTATTCAGACTCTCTTTCATTCCATACAACTTTAAGATTTTTTTTTCTATTTCTATAAAAAGTGACTTTTTTTACTGATAGAAATTGCATTGAATCTGTAGATTGCTTTGGGCACTATGGTCATTTTAACAATATTAATTCTTCTAATCTATAAACATGGAATGTCTTTCAATTTGTTTGTGTTCTCTTCAATTTCTTTCATCTGTGTTTTGTAGTTTTCCTTACAGATGTCTTTCACATCCTTAGTTAAATTTACTTCTAGGTTAAGTTTATTTTTTGTAGCTATTGTAAATGAGATTGCTGTCTTGATTTATTTTTTGTCCATTTTATTACTGGTAAATAGAAACGTTACTAATTTTTATATGTTAAATTTGTTTATAATTTCTAAGAGATTTTTATTAAGGAATATTTTGGTATTTCTAGACATAAGATCATCTTATCTTCAAAGAGAGACAATTTGACTTTCTCTTTTCTAATTTGGATACATTTTATTTCTTTTTCTTGCCTGATTGCTCTGGCTAGGACTTCCATTACTCTGTTGAATAAAATTGGTGAAAGTGGACATTCTTGTATTGTTTCAGTTCTTAGAGGAAAGGCTTTCAACTTTTTCTCATTCAGTATGATGTTAGCTGTGAGTTTGTCATATATTACCTTTATTATTTTATGGTGTGGTCCTTCTATACCTAGTTTGAAAGTTTTTTTCATAACGAGTGTTGAATTTTGTCAAATGCATTTTCTGCATCTATTGAGATGATCATGTGGTTTTTGTCTTTCGTTCCGTTTATGTTTCACATTTATTGATTTGTATATATTGAACCATCCTTGCATCAATAATAAAATCCTAGTTGATCATGTTGTGTTATCTTTTTGATGTGCTTTTGAATTTGGTTTGCTACTATTTTGTTGAGGATTTTTGCATCTATGTTTATGAAGGATATTGGCCTGTAGCTTTTGTTATGTCCTTTTCTGGTTTTGGTATCATAATAATGCTAGCCTCAAAGAATGAATTAGGAAGAATTTTAATTTTTTGAAATAGTTTAAGGCGGATTGATTATAGTTCTTTATTACACAATTATTAGAATTCTGTTATGAATCTATCCAATCCTGGGCTTTACTTTGTTGTGAGACATTTTATTACAGATTTGATCTCACTATTCATTATTGTTCTGTTCTGGTCTTCTATCTATTTCTGATTCAATCTTGGTAGATTGTATATTTTCAGGATCTTATTTATTTCCTCTTGATATTCCAGGTTTTATTTTTTAGCATATAGTTGTTTGTAAGGGAGTCTGAAAATCTTTTGTATTTCTGCAGTATTAGTTTTAATGTCTGTGTTTTCATCTCAAAATTTATTTATTTGGGTCTTCTCTTTTATTTACTTAGTCTAGTTTGTGATTTATCTTTTCTATGTTTTTGAAGAATAAATTTTTAATTTTATTCTTCCTTTTAATTTTTTAGCCTCTATTTTGTTTGATTCTGCTTTGTTCTTTTATTTTCTGCTGCTAATTTGGGTTCCTGCTTTACTTGTTGCTTGAGGTGCATCATTAAATTATTTATTTGAAGTCTTTCTGATTTTTCAGATGTAGGTGCTTATTGCTACAAACTTTTCTCTTAGCACTGCTTTTGCTGAGATACACAAATTTTGATATTTTGATTTTTAAATTTTAATTTATTGTAAGAAATTTTTTGATTTCCACTTTAACTTCTGCATTCAGTATCATGTTAACTTTCATGTATTTGTATAGTTTCAAAGTTCCTTTTTAAAAATTGGTTTCTAGTTTTATTTCTTTATGGTTGAGAAGATACATGACATGATTTCAATTTTTTAAAATTTGCTAAGACTTATTTTGTGGCTTAACATATGCTAAGTCCTGGAGAATGTTTTATGTGCTCATAAAAAGAGTATGTATTCTGCAGGTGTTGGATAGATATTCTGTAAATATCTGTTTGGTCCATAGGTATAAAGTTCTATAAGTTTTAGTCTAAATTAGACTAATAGAATTTTAGTCTAATTTTTTGTTAATTTTTTGTCTGGATGATCTATTTAATGCTCAGAGTAGGGTGTTGAATGAAATCTGTACATTATTGTATTGGAGTATGTATACTTTTTAGATCTAGTAATATTTCCTCTATGAATGCATGGGTTTCAGTGTTGAGTGCCTATGTATTTAGAATTGTTGTGTTTTCTTGATAGATTGATATTTTTATATTATATTTATTATATTGTGAGCTTCTTCTGCTTTTTTTTTTTTTTGGTTTTTATTGTTTTTGACTTAAAGTCCATTTTAGCTGATATAAATATAGCTACCACTGCTCGCTTTTGGTTTCCAATTGTATAGAATATCTTTTTTCTATCCCTTTACTTTGAGTCTATATGTGTTTTTACAAGCAAAGTGAGTTTCTTTTGGGCAGCATACCATTGGATCATTTAAAAAATTTATTCAACTAGTTTTATCTTTTTAGTGAAGAATATAATCCATGTTTGTTTAGGGTTAATATTGATGCTTACGCTTTATTCCTATCATATGGTTTAATTATTTTCTGGTTGTTTTTTAATACTCCTTTTTTCAGTCTTTTCTCTTGCTATTTGTCCTTGTTGCTTTTCTGTGGTGGTACCATTTGAGTCTATTCTGTTCCTAATTTGTGTGTTTGCTTTATTAGTGAGTTTTATATTGTTATGTGTTTTTATGATGGTAACTGGTACTCTTTCACTTTCAGGTTTAGGACTCCCTTGAGCATTTCTTGTAAGGTAGGGTTAATGGTGATAAATTCTCTTAGCATTTGTGTTTCTGGGAAAGACTATTTCTCCTTCATTTATTATAAATAATTTTCTCGGATATAGTATCTTTTGGTGGCAGTTTTCTTCTTTCAGCACTTTGATTATATATTCCCATTCTCTCCAGGCCTACAAGCTTTCTGCTAAGAATTCCACTGTTAATTTGATGGGTGCTCCTTTATAGGTGAGTAGATGCTTTTCTCTTGCAAAATTCTTGTTATTAGAAAAAAATTCTTGTTTTTAGAATTTTCTCTTTGTCATTGACTTTATGCAGTTTGACTATAATGTGACATGGAGAAGACCTTTCTGTGTTGTACTGTTTAGGAATGCTGGGTCTTCTGTATCTAGAGGTCTCAATCTCTTGCTAGACTTGGTACTTTTCTACTTATTATTTCACTAAATAGGTTTTAAAAGCTTTCCATTCTCTCCTAGCTTTTGGAGATGATGGTAACACATATACTTGGTTGGTTTTTGGTGTTCCAAATAGTGTGAAGAATTTGTTCAATTTTTAAATTATTTTTTCTTTATTTTTGTATGGGTGGGTTATTTAAAAAATCTGTTTTCAAATTCTGAGATTGTCTCTTTTGTTTGGCCTAGACCATTGTTGAAGGTTTTGTGTGTATTTTGTATTTCATTCAAGGAATGCCTCCTTTCTAGAATTTTGTATGGTTTTTTTGATATCTATGTCTTTGGTAAATTTCTCATTCATATCCTGAATGTTCTGCATTGTTATCTTGTTTTCTTTATATATTTGTTTTTAATTCTCTTGTTTCTCCCTGAGCTCCTTTAGTTTCACAATTTTGAATTTCTTTTTTGGGATTTCATGAATTTCTTCTTGATTGGAATCTGTTTCTGGGGAATTGTGGTGTTCATTTAGAGGCATTGTATTTCCCGATTTTCATGCCTCCTGTGTCCTTCTGTTGATGTCTGCACATCTGGTGTAGTAGTTGCTTCTTTCAGTTTTTTGAATTTGATTTTATAGGGGAGAATTTTCTCCTGAGGATGCCTCAATAGTGTTGATAAGGTATGACACTTTGACTAATTCTGGGTACAACTGGTAGTGTAATTTCTTATAATTTCTTTATCTGTAAACAACATCAGTAGTGTCTGTGATTTCCTCAATGGTATAGGTAGAGGACATGGTGAAGTTTTGCTTGGGACAGGGATGCCAGGGTTGCCCATCTTTGCTGGGCTGAGATCATGGTGAAGTTTTGTTTGGGACAGGGATGCCAGGTTTGCCTGTCTTTGTTGAAGCAGTGATAGCAATAGGCAGAGTGTGCCTGATATTGGGCCCCAGTGTGGCATGTGATGGTGCTGGTGTTAGTAGGACCAGGTGGGCTAATTCTTGGGTTTCCAGGTGGCATGCTTGGATACTAGTATTGGCAACTGTGGGCTGGACATGTAAGTGGATTCCCTGGTCCTTGGAGAGTCAGCATGGTGTGGGTAATGGCAGTAACAGTTGTAGAATGACCCTCTGGGTCCTAAGTGGTGTGCACTGGTGTTGGTAGTGGCTGTGGTGTGGGATTGTCATCCATGTCCCTAGAACACAGCTTTGGTTTCTTGTGCTCTACAGCAGAGTTCAGGTGGTTAGAGGAGCACACTCATGGTTTGGACTTCTCTAGTCCAGTGGAAATGCAGACTGCTGACTTTCAATTATGCTTTCCTTAAAATACCTAGCCCCTCTGAGCTCCTGGCTGATGTTGGAGGAGCTGGCTGCTTGCTTTATTCTCTTCCTGTGCCTTAGGTGTTCCCTGTTGAACTATAGTGTTTTCCCCTAGATATTCTATTTGAGATATGGTTGTGTGTTCATAATTTTGGTTCTTTCTGGGAAAGGTGGGTGTCCAGTGTCTCTAGTCAGCCATCTTTTACACTGATAATCTTACACAGAAAATCTTTACTCCTAATAACATTCTTAACATTAGCATAATTACTCATTAACTTTATGCAACTACATATAAAACCATACTAAAAATAGTAAAGTTTCAAATTTCTTTAAAGCTCTATTTCTTTATAAAAATTATTCTGTCAAGAATTTTCAGTCAAATTACTGTGCTCTCAAATTACATGAAACTTTTTTATTTCTTATTTGGCTATGACATCAACTTGATAATGTGGTTATGTTAATTTATTTCCATTTGTTTTTCATTCTTAGGGTTTGCTTTTATTCTTTTATGTTAATTTTGGAGTATGTTAACATTTTAGTATTCTAAAACAAAAGCATACAATAGGTATCTTAAGTCTTTTTTTCTCCCGACTTCTCTTATTTCTTCCAGCCCTTACATGTAATCATTTTAGTTTTGGCTTTCCTTAGTAGGATTTCTTTTTGCTAATATAAGCACCTATGCACATCCACATTTGTGACTCTTTACTTTCTTTTCAAAAAGTTAATATATTACTTATTCTTTTTTTTTTTTTTTGCTATTTTCACTTAAAAATACACCCTGAAGATCATGTCATGTCAATAAAAATTGTCCTCCCTACTTTTCATAGTGGTATAAAATGTTACTGTTAAATGTACTATAGTTTATTCATCCATATTGCTAGACATTTGGATTGTTTCTCATATTTTGTTACTACAAATAATGCCATAATCAATAATTGTGTGTAAAAGGTTTTTCTTTTTACTTTTAGCTCAAGGCAATTTAGATTATTACTTGGAAATAAGATTGCTGGATCAAAGTGCACAATGAAATATTTTTAGCTATGCAAGCTAAATGTTTTCAAATTTTCCTTCATAAAAATTGTATTGCTGTATATTCTTATCAGAAATCTATGACATTGACTATTTATCCATAACCAATGCAGATGTTGTTAAACTTGAATTTTTTAAATCTGATGGTGACAAGTAGGAATTTGTATACAATTTAACTTGTATTTTTCTTGTTAATAGTTGTATTAGGATTCTCTTACAGAACAATAGGATATATATATATGTATATAGGAGTTTGTTAAGTATTAAGTTACCTGATCACAAGGTCTCACAATAGACTGCAAGCTGAGAAGCATGGAGAGTCAGTCTGAGTCCCCAAACTGAAGAACTTGGAGACCAGTGTTCAAGGGCAGGAAGAATCCAGCAAGGGAGAAAGATATAGGCTGGGAAGCTAGGCCTATCTCTCTTCTTCATGTTTATCTGTCTGGTTTACATCCCCTGGAAGCTGATTACATTGTGTCTACCAGGTTAAGGGTGGGTCTGTCTTCTGCAGCCCACTGACTCAAATGTTAATCTCTTTTGGCAACAACTACACAGAAACACCCAGGATTGACACTTTGTATCCCTCAATTCAATCAAGTTGACACTCAGTATCAACCATCACAAGTCTACCCCCTGTCAACTTGAAACCATACATACTTCCTGAGATCATATATAATCTTCAAATAAAGACAATAATGAGTTAATAATTATGCTTAACATAATACAACTATCTGTCATACAACTGAAAACACACTGATTATGTAACAGTATTTGGGTCCCTGATTGGGGACACCAAACCCCAACCCAAATACTGTTGCATAAAGTTAACAATACTTAAATGATGATATGAAGTCAATAAATCTTACGTCACATGATAAAGGAAAAAAGTGAAGGAAATAAAATGAAGATATTTTCTTAGTACAAGTGTATATATGCACAAACATGTTTTTAACAAAAGGTGGAAAAAATACTCATGACAATTACAGTCCTCAATTCTACAGCTGGTCACATGGTCATAGCTGGTATTGATGACTACCTTCTTATATTACCCATTTTGTATTTCCTTTGTCTTCAGCAAGCACCTCAGCAGGTCATGGTTTTTTTGCTTTGTTTTGTTTTTTTCTTTCCTGGTGGAGTGACCCAAACTATCATTCCTGAAGCTTCTGGACCATTTGTAGTCCTGCCTGGATTGGGCTATTGGAGTTTTCTATCAACTTTAATCACAGGGCATGGTTAAGAGACGCCCTAATGGATCTCCTATATTCTGTGCACACTCTTCCTTACTGCTGTTACAGAGTAGTAGACTGATTTCATCTTGATAGTCTGGGTCAGTCACCCCAGCCAACACTGTAACTCCTTTCTTATGCTTTTGACTTAAAGGTAGGAGGAGCCCAGAGTATCCAGGTGGCAATCTTAACTTCCAGTTTAATGGAATTGTTGTTGTCTCCTGGTGGCAGTGTTTCTCTCTCTGGAACTAAGACCTCTAGGCCAGCAGAACATAATGTCGAGGGAACAGGAAGCAAAAACTTTGCCAGTGGATCACTAGGAGTTCTGGTGAGTAGTGTCACTTCCACTTCTAACCCTTGATTCCTGAACCCATGAATCCTGGCTATGGGAGAAATAGTACCATATATTGGATGCTGATTCAGAGCATACATGGCCTTCAGGAGAATTTTGACCCAGCCCTGCAAAGTATTGTCACCTAGTTGGCATCTTAATTGTGACTTCAAAAGGCCATTCCAGCATTCTATTAATCCAGCTGCTTCAGTATGATGGAGAACATGGTAAGACCAATGAATTCCATGAGCATGAGCCCACTGCCACACTTCTTTAGTGTAAAGTAAGTGCTTTGGTCAGAGGCAAAGCTGTGTGAAATACCATGATGGTGGATAAGGCATTCTGTGAGTCCATGAATGGTAGTCTTGGTAGAAGTATTGCATGCAGGATAGGCAAACCCATAACCAGTGTAAGTACCTATTCCAGTGAGGACCAACGTCTGCCCTTTCCATGATGGAAAAGGTCCAATATAATCAACTTGCCACCAGGTAGCTGGCTGATTACCCCAAGGAATGGTGGCATATCGAGGGCTCAGTGTTGGTCTCTGCTGCTGGCAAATAGGGCACTCAGCAGTGGCAGTAGCTAGGTCAGCCTTGGTGATTGGAAGTCCATGTTGGTGAGCCCATGCATCACCTCCATCCATGTCACCATGGCCACTTTGTTCATGGGCCCATTAGGCAATGAGAGGGGTGGCTAGGGAAGTAGGTTGAGTGGTGTCCACAGAACAAGTCATCCCATCCACTTGACTATTAAACTCCTCCTCCACTGAGGTCACTGGTCGGTGAGCACTCATATGGGATATAAATATCTTTACAGTTCTTGACCACTCAGAGAGATCCGTTCACATGCCTCTTCTCTAGATTTCTTTGTCACCAGTTCTCCAATCGTGCTTCTTCCAAGTCTCTGACCATCCAGCCAAACCATTGGCTACCGCCTATGAATCAGTACCTGATTGCACATCTGGTCATTTCTCCATCCATGCAAAGGGCTCAACCAGGTGCACTGCTCGAAGTTGTCCACTGAGAAGATTTCCCTTCACCACTCTCCTTCAGGGATGTCTTAGAAAGGGCCTGTAGTTCTGCAGCTGTCCACTTTTGGTGGTGCCTGCATAGCGTGCAGAACCATCTGTGAATCAGGCCCCTGTCTTCTATTCCTCTGGCAACTGATCATATGAAACTCCCCATGAGGCCATCCATGCAGGCTGGAGGTGTAAAGGCAGGGTGCAGGAGTGGAGACCATGAGCATTTGAGCCACTTCCTCATGTAACTCACTTGTGCCTTTAGGACCTCCTCAAGCCTGATCATGTATGTGTCACTTCCATTTGATGATGGAATGCTGCTGTGTGTGACCCACTTTATGGCTAGTTGGGTCAGAAAGCACCAACTTCATGTTAGTCAGTTCAGGTTGCATGGTGACTTGACCCATGGTCAAACATTCAATTTCCACTGAAGCCCAGTAACAAGCCGAGAGCTATCTCTCAAAAGAAGAGTAGTTATCTCCAGAAGATGGCAGGGCTTTGTTCTAAAATCCTAGAGGTTTCCACGTGATTCACCTATGGGAGCCTGCCAAAGGCTGAAAACAGCATCCTTATCTGCCACTAACATCTCAAGCATCATTTGATCTGCTGGATCATATGACCCAAGTGACAGAGCAGCTTGTACAGCAGCCTGGACCTGTTGCAGAGCTTTCTCCTGTTCTAGACCCCATTCAAAACTGGCAGCCTTTCAGGTCACTTGATAAATGGGCAGGAGTAACCCACCCAAATAAGGAATGTGTTGCCTCTCAAATCCAAATAGGGCCACTAGGCTTTGTGCCTCTTTCTTGGTTGTAGGAGGGGCTAAAAGTAGCAACTTTTTCTTTACCTTAGAAGGAATATCTCGACAGGCCCCACACCACTGGACCCTTAGAAATTTTACCAAGGTAGAAGCTCCCTGAATTTTAGTCAGATTTATTTCTTATCCTCTGGCAAGCAAATGTCTCACCAAAAAGTCCAGTGTGTTTGCTACTTCTTGTTCACTGGATCCAAACAGAATAATCTTATCAATGTAATGGACCAGTGTGATATCTTGCAGAAGCAAAAAGTGATCAAGGTCTCGCCGAGTAAGATTATGACACAAAGCTGGAGATTTGATATACCTCTGAGGTAGGACAGTGATGGTGTATTGCTGGCCTTGCCAGCTGAAGGCAAATTGTTACTGGTGGGCCTGATGGACAGGAATGAATAAAAAGGCTTTTGCCTAGTCAGTGTCTGCATACCAGGTATCAGGAGATGCATTAATTT
Organism: Cacajao melanocephalus; assembly: GCA_963573385.1. Classification (NCBI taxonomy): domain Eukaryota; kingdom Metazoa; phylum Chordata; class Mammalia; order Primates; family Pitheciidae; genus Cacajao; species Cacajao melanocephalus. Next base: position 15,282 of record CAUYLG010069965.1, read on the forward strand.
GCTTAAGCAATGAAACCACATCTGGTACAGCAGCTGCAATTGGATCCAACACTTGGTTACGCTTATGATAATCTGCTGTCATTCTCCAAGATCCATCTGTCTTCTGCACAGGCTAAATGGGAGAGTTGAATGGAGACGTGGTGGGAATCACCACCCCTGTGTCGTTCAAGTCCTTGATGGTAGGACTAATCTCTGCAATCCCTCCAGGGATGTGGTATTGTTTTTGATTTACTATTTTTCTAGGAAGAGGCAGCTCTAATAGCTTCCATTTGGCCTTTCCCACCATCATAGCCCTCACCCTACCAGTCAGGGAGCCAATGTAGGGGTTCTGCCAGCTGTTTTATATATCTATGCCAATTATGTATTCCAGCACTGAGAAAAGGACCACATGATGTGTCCAGGGACCCACTGGACCCACTGTAAGTCAGACATGAGCTAAAACTCCATTAATCATCTGACCTCCATAAGCTTCTACTTTAGCTGGAGGACAACAGTGACATTTTGGATCCCTTGAAATCAATGTCAGCTCAGGGTCAGTGTCCCCCAAATGTCTGATCATTTCCCTTTCTCCAATGCACAGTTACTCTGGTAAAAAGCTGGAGGTCTTCTTAAGAGAAAGATTCACTGCATAAATTGTCAGTAATTGTCATAATGTTATCAATGTAACATAGTGGGGTCCTTCCTCAAGGGGACCCAGGCTCCCCGTCATTCAGAGGGCTCTGGTCTATAAACTGGCTCAAGTTTAGAAATTGATTGAGGGGCTGTGATTCTGATTTTATAATTCAATTTAGTCTTTTGTCCATTCCACCTAGAAGTTTTCTCCTTGTATAAATTAAATAGAAAAGCAGTAGGCTTCCTATCAATTTCACTTCTAGGAACACCATGATTAATTAGCCAGTGCCAGAGCTCTACATTAGTCAGACTATTCTGATTGCTGCTTTGCCTCTGCTGTCCATTACGGTAGCTATATCCACCTTGCCTTTGACAGCTGAGTCCCGCCACTTGGCCCCTGCCACTTTGGGATCCAATTATTTCCATTATTTAAATTTTGTAGTTGAATGACTCTATTTCCCACTGTTAGATCTGACATACAGAGAAAAGCAATTTCAGGATTCTTCAAAGATGCAAGTGCTTCCCTCACAAATCTGTTTCGTGAGGCATTGGTCAAGGGTATGTCTTCTTGATCCTCCCAGCTGGGATACATAGATCTAAAGTGACTGATCCACTCCACAATCCCAAGCTCCCTAATCCTTTGGATCCCTTCCTCTACATTAAACCAAGGGAGACCAGGCATTTCCAGCTCACTCACAGAGGGCCATCTTTTAACCCATATTTCAGCTAACAAAGCAAACAAACTATTATTAGAACCTTTTTTTTTTTTTTTTGAAATGGAGTTTCACGCTTGTTGCCCAGGCTGGAGTGCAATGGCAAGATCTTAGCTCACTGCAACCTCCACCTCCCAGGTTCAAGATAATCTCCTGCTGCAGCCTCCCGAGTACCTGGGATTGCAGGCATGTGCCACCACACCCAGCTAATTTTGTACTTTTAGGAGAGACAGGGTTTCACCATGTTGGTCAGGATGGTCTTGAACTCCTGACCTTAGGTGATCTGCCTGCCTTGGCTACCCAAAGTGGTGGGATTACAGGCTTGAGCCCCCATGTCCAGCCTAGAACCTTTTTTTAACTGCCTGAGCTGCAATATTAAATGCAGAGTTCCTACTTAGTGGGTCCAAATCATTAAGTTCAGCCTGATAAAACTATATTTCTTCCACTGTTATCCCATACCCTTAATATCCATGCCCATGCCTGTTCTCCAGATTGCTGTAAATTAGAGAACTCAAAAAGTTCTTTTCGATTGTGGTGCACCTCTTCAAGGTCACACTCTCAACCTCACCTCTAGGAGCTCACTGGGACTTTAGTTATAGGTCTAGAAGCAAACAGAGGTGTTAAGGGTGGCTTCTGAGAAGAATCAACATTATCTTGCCCGGCAACTGCCTCAGGGAGCCCATCACTGTTGCTTGAGGCAACACAGGGTTTATCTCTTCAGACAAATGTGGAAAGGCTGATGGCAGAGTGGGTTAGGGAGTGCAGGTTGCCACTACTGGTGTTGGGGAAGCTGTTCCTTCTGGCAAAAAAGATTCATCAGCTTTTCCAAACTCAGTTTTCCCAGCTTCATCAGGGTCCTCCCACACATCCACATTCCAAGTTGCAGGGACCCATTCTTTTCCAATCAATGCCCTGAGTTTAAAACTAGACACCTTGTAAGGCTGTGAATGCATCTTTTGTTGCAGGTCAGCCACTCTCATGATAAGAGCTTTTGTCTTGTCTGTTTTTCCACAATTTGACCTCTTTCTCTACAGGAGATAAGACTCATTCAGGACAAGCTTAGCAAATTTGAGGCTCAGTATGTTTCTGAAGCTGAGAGACAGAATCTCTATGAATGCATCATTTGCTTTCATCACTTTGTCCACCTAACTTAGGAGTAATCAATCAACTTCATTACGTTCCTTTGTTCTCCACATATGGTCAAAGGTAATATGTATAGAGTCACTAAACTCCTTGCCTCTCATAAGCAGTGAATCAGGAGTGTCAAATGCATTTATTTTGCTTAACTCTCTAAACAGTTCATGCCAAGGACTATCAGTGTTCTCCATACTATTAGAAGTGAAGTCCTTTGCATTTTTGGATCTAGTCATATTAAGCAGCCAACTCCAGAAACCAAAAATCAACAAAAGAGCTCCATCTTTAATATTCTGTTCCTCTAGAACCACTCCTGGTACCAAAATCTGCATTAGTCAGGGTTCTCTTAAAGGGATAGAACTAAAGGGGAGTTTCTTAAATATTAACTTACATAATCACAAGGTCCCACAATAGTTTGTCTGCAAGTTGAAGAGGAAGGAGAGTCAGTCAGAGCCCTAAAATTGAAAAACCTGAAATCTGATGTTCAAGGGCAGGAAGCATCCAGCATGGGAGAAAGAGGTAGGCTGGGAGGGGTAGCCCATCTGTCTTCATGTTTTTTTTTTCTTGCTTTATATTCCTGGGAAACTGATTAGATTGTGCCCGCCAGATTAAGGGTGGATCTGCCTTCCTCAGCCCATTGACTCAAGTGTTAATCTCTTTTGGCAACATCTACGAAAACACACCCAGGATGAATATTTTGTATCCCTCAATTCAATCTAGTTGACTCTCAGTGTTAACCACTATAGTTGATTGCCTTCTCAGGTGTTTCAGAATCATTTTCATTTTTTCCTCTTTGAATTTCCTTGCCATATATTTTTCCCATGTATATATTAATTAATTTATTTATTTCTCTTTTTTTTTGGTTATAATTTAAGTTCTGGGGTACATGTGCAGAAAATGCAGGTTTGTTACGTAAGTATACACATGCCATGGTGGTTTGCTGCATCTATCACCCAGTAATCTACATTAGGTATTTCTCCTAATGCTGTCACTCCCCTAAACCCCACCCTCTGCTATCTCTCCCCTAGCCCCCCACACCCAGCAGGCCCAAGTGTGTGATGTTCCCCTCCCTGTATCCATGTGTTCTCATCACACAACACCCACTTATGAGTGAGAACATGCAGTGTTTGGTTTCCTAGTCTTGTGTCAGTTTGCTGAGAATGATGGTTTCCAGCTTTATCCATGTCCCTGCAAAGAATATGAACTCATCATTTTTTATGGCTGCATAGTATTCCATGGTATATATGTGCCACATTTTCTTTCCAGTCTATCATTGATGGGGATTTGGGTTGGTTCCAAGTCTTTGCTATTGTGAACAATGCTGCAATAAATGTACATGTGCATGTGTCTTTATAATAGAATGATTTATAATCCTTTGGGTATATACTCAGTAACGGGATTGCTGGGTCAAATGGTATTTCTCTTTCTAGATCCTTGAGGAATTGCCACACTGTCTTCTACAATGGTTGAATTAATTTACACTCCCACCAACACCGTAAAAACATTCCTATTTCTCCACATCCTCTCCAGCATCTGCTGTCTCCTGATTTTTTAAGGGTCGCCATTCTAACTGGTATGAGATGATATCTCAATGTGGTTTTGACTTTTAAAAATGGGTAATTAGCTGTTTATGTATCACACAAGCTTCAGATAATATTTTTCCTCAATTAATTGTTTTGTTTTAACTTTGTTTATGGTATTTTTCCTCCAAGGGCAATAAAAATAACTTGTAAATTTTTTTTTTAGTCAATCTTATTTTGTATGTTTTTTCTGATGTTAGACATAGTTTAAAAGGTTTTCTCCAGATTTCAGTTATGGAAGAAATTGTATGTTTTTCTTCAAAAATTTGTTTTTAAAAATCCTTTCAAATTTCTAATTCACTTGGAATTTGTTTTCTAGTACTTGGAGTGAAATATGGATCTAAATTTATCTTTTTTGCCTCCAAGTGTTGTCTGGTTGACTCATTTTCTTAATGTCTTTACTTTCCTCTCCCTAATAGGTCAGAATACACACACACACATACACACACACACACACACACACGATGTGTGTGCATATATCTAAAATTTATCTTATAGCATATATATATATACAAAATATTTCGATTTCTTAGTAGTTATGTTAAAATTTCATTTTGCTTTTGTAAATAACCAATTATATTTGAGTAAAACCAACATAGAGAAAATTGGGAAAATCATATGATTGTGGAAGTGTTCTAAATGCTCCAAATCATTGCCAGTTATTTGTATTGTTACGTTAAACTTTTCACTATTCTTTTGAAGTATAGTAGTATCTCTTTGTAATTTTAATTGTTTCATTAATACCAAGTGAAGCTGCACAACTTCTCTTGTATTTATATTTATTTGGACATCCTCTTTGGGGAAATGCTATTGCATATTTTGGGAAAGTCTCTTACTGATTTGTAGGCTTTTCCTCTTTTTTAAAAATAGTTTGGATATTAATTTACTGTCAGTTATATGAACTGCAAACATGTTTTTGAATATACTCTGTTGTTCATATTTTTACTCAGTGGTATCTTTTGATAAACATTTGATAAAGTTTCTAAGTTTCTTGAAATTAAATTTATCATTCTTGTTCTTTATGGTTAATACTTTTTGTGTTCTTGCAAGAAATGTTTGTTTGCCACAAAGTAGTACAAATATTTAATCTTCAGATGAATAAAAATAGAGAGACTTTACTTCCAATTACTTATATAATGTAATTTTGAAGAATATAACCTTAGAAGGAGAAAAAAAAGGCCAAACAAAATGGCAGTCAGAAATGCAAAAATTAATGATCAGTAAATAAAATTGTTAATTGGAATGACACCTTAACAGACATTGCTGTAAAAATATGAATAATCTCTAGTTTGTAGGATAAGAAAAGAACACGAAAATAATGAAAAATGGTATCATGTTCATAGGCAGGGAGTTATATTCTCTCCCTAATAGGTCAGAGTACACACACACACACACACACACGCACACACATAGTGTGTGTATGTATATATAATCTATCTTATAGTATATATATGTGTGTGTGTGTGTGTGTATATATATACACACATAATATGTCTATTTATTAGTAGTTATGTTAAAACTTCATTTTGCTTTTGGAAATAACCAATTATATTTTAGTAAAACCAACATATAGAAAATTGGAAATATCATATGATTGTGGAAGTGTCCTAAATGCTCCAAATCATTGCTAGGCGTTTGTTAAAATATATTGTGTGGCATGGGGACTAAACTAGTATTTAACTTTAGACTTCATTAAATTAATTATGGTATAAAAAAAGAAAAGCTGGGTAATAAACAACTTTTGAAGTTCTAAAATAAAACAAATCGTGTACTCTGACCACAGTGGAAGAATTAGAAATCAAGTCATAGGCTTAAAAGCCAAAAACCACTGGGCAAAGAGGAAATCACAGTGGAATATCTCAAATCAAATGAAATGAAAATATGACATAAAACCATGAGTGATAGAGCTTAGACAATAACTTATAGATCTAAATGCAGATATAATATACATAAAAAGAAAAGACACAATTAACTGTCTGTCTCAAAAAGTCAGAGAAAGAACAGAAAAATAACTTCCATCCTCCCAAAAAACAAAAGAAATTAAATAATAATGTTAAAAGTACAAATTGATGAGGCCGGGTAGATGGATCCAAGATGGCTGATTAGGAGCAGCTCAGGATTGCAGCTCCCAGCGAAAGCGTGGAGGGTGAGTGGACGCTGCATTTCTAGATGGATTTTTATTGCCCAGGAGATTCCCAGCTAGAGGAGCCCCACGGGACGCCAGCACGGCTGTTTTGGCCTGCACAGCTTTTTCAGCCTGCGTGGCTGTTTTGGCCGGCACCCTGGCACAGCTGTTTCAGCCAGCACGGCTGTCTTGGCCAGTGCCCCAGCATGGCAGTTCTCCGTACAAAATACATGGGTCCGGGCACTGTTTTAGCTGGCGATTGGTACTCTGGGAAGACAGAGTCACCCATTCAACTGATAGAAAAGGGGACTGAAACTGGAAGCAAGGCCAGGAGAGTCTTGGGCACAAAAGCACCACGAATCTCAGTGCAGTTGTTTCAGCCAGTGCAGGTGCAGTCGGTTGCTGCACAGGAAATCGCACAGATCCTGGCGCTTTTTCAACAGGCGACTGGAACACCTGGGAGACAGTCCACCATTTGCTCTGAGGCAGGGAGCCAGGTGATCAGGCTTGGCTAGTCCCACCCCCCAAAAAAAACAGCAATCTGAAACGCTCTGGATTGAGAGTTTCACAGCAAGCACGGCGGAACCCAGGACAGTCCAGCTTTGTGGGGGAGGGGCGTTCGCCATTACCGAGGCAGTCCATCACTACAGAGGTGGTCCGCCATTGCCAAGGCAGCCCGCCATTGCCGAGGCAGCCTGCCATTACAGAGAGAGTCCGCCATTATAGAGGTGGGCTGCCATTGCCGAGGCAGTTCTAACTATACCCATATAAACAGGACTGCAGGGAAGTTCACACAGCAGCTGGGTGGAGCCCACAGCTGCACAGCAAAGCCTCTGCAGGCAGACAGTGACTAGGCTGCCTCCTGGCAGGGAAGGACAGCCCTGAAAAAAGGCAGCAGGACAACAGAAACATATAAACAAAGCCGTAAATCCCCGGGACAAAGCACCTGGGAAAAATAAAGGGGGGATTTATGAATTCTGCTGAAGCAGACTTAAAAGTACCTGTCCAGCAGCTCTGAATGAACAACGGAGCTCACAGCTCAGCACGTGAACTCCTATAAAGGACAGAACTGTCTCCTCAAGCAGCTCTCTGACCCCTGTGTATCCAAAGAGTCACCTCATAAAGGAGAGCTCAGACTGACATCTGGCAGGTATCCTTCTGGGACAGAGATAGCAGAAGAAGAAACTGGCAGCAACCCTTACTGTTCTGCAGCAGCTGCAGGTGATCCCAAGGCAAACAGGGCCTGGAGTGAACCTCGGCAGTCCTATAGCAGAGGGGCCTGAATATTAGAAGGAAAACTAAGAAACAGGAAGAAATAACTTCATCATCAACAAACTGGATGTCCACTCAGAGACCCAATCTGAAAGTCAACAACTACAAAGATGACAGGTGGATAAATCCACAAAGATGGAAAGAAACCAGTGCAAAAAGGATGAACACACCCAAAACCAGAACACCTCTCCTCCTACAAAGGATCACAACTCCTCACCAGCAAGGGAACAAGGCTGGATGGAGAATGAGTGCAAAGAATTGACAGAATCAGTCTTCAGAAGGTGGGTAATCAGAAACTTTTCTGAGCTAGAAGAACATGTTCTAACCCAATGCAAAGAAACTAAGAACCTTGAAAAAAGATTTGATGAAATGCTAACAAGAATAAACCACTTAGG
>CAUYLG010069967.1:0-33422 GCA_963573385.1 Cacajao melanocephalus
AGCAAGATAAAAAAAAAAAAACTCAAAAGCTAGCAGAAGACAATAAATAACTAAGATCAGAGCAGAACTGAAGGAGATAGAGACACAAAAAAAACCTTCAAAAAATCAATAAATTCAGGAGTTGGTTTTTTGAAAAGATCAACAAAATAGGCTGCTAGCCAGATTAACATAAAAGAAAAGAGAGAACACTCAAATAGATGCAATAAAAAATGATAATGCAGATATCACCACAGATTCCACAGAAATACAAACTACCATCAGAGATTACTGCAAACAACTCTATGCACATAAACCAGTAAACCTGGACGAAATGGATGAATTCCTGGACACTTGCACCCTCCCAAGCCTAAACCAGGAAGAAGTTGAAACCCTGAATAGACCAATAACAACAGCTGAAGTGAAGGCAGCAATTAATAGCCTATCAACCACAGCAATTAATAGCCTACCAACCAAAGAAAGCCCAGGTCCACAGGATTCACAGCCAAATTCTACCAGACATACAGAGAGGAGCTGGTATCACTCCTTCTGAAACTATTCCAACCAATCCAAAAAGAAGGAATCCTTCCCAAATCATTTTTTGAGACCAACATCATCTTGATACCAAAACCCAGCAGAGACTCAACAAGAAAAGAAAACTTCAGGCTGATATACATGCTGAACATAGATTCAAAAATCTTCAATAAAATACTGGCAAACTGATTGCAACACCATATCAAAAAGCTTATTCATCATGATCAAGTAGGCTTCATACTGGTGATGCAAGGCTGGTTCAACATACGCAAGTATATAAATGTAATTCACCACATAAACAGAACCAAAGACAAAAACCACATCATCATCTCAACAGATGCAGAGAAGGCCTTTGACAAAATTCAACAGCGCTTTATGCTGAAAACTCTCAATAAACTGGGTATCAGTGGAACATATCTCAAAATAGTAAAAGCTACAAACCCACGGCCAATAACATACTGAATGGGCAAAAACTGGAAGCATTCCCTTTGAAATCTGGCACTAGACAAGGATGCCTTCTCTCACCACTCCTATTCAATATAGTACTGGAAGTTCTAGCCAGAGCAATCAGGCAAGAAACAGAAATAAAGGGTATTCAAATAGGAAAGGAGGAAGTCAAATTGTCTCTATTTGCAGATGACATGATTGTATGTTTAGAAGACCCCATCGTCTCCACCCAAAATCTTCTTAAACTTATAAGCAACTTCAGCAAAGTCTCTGGATACAAAATCAATGTCAACAAATCACAAACATTCCTATACATCAGTAACAGACTAAAAAAGAACCAAATCAAGAGTGAACTCCCATTTACAATTGCCACAAAGAGAATAAAATACCTGAGAATACAACTAACAAAGGATGTAAAGGACCTCTTCAAGGAGAACTATGAACCACTGCTCAAGGAAATAAGAGAAGACACAAACAGATGGAGAAACATTCCATTCTCATGGTTAGGAAGAATCAATATCGTGAAAATGGCCATACTGCCCAAAGTAATTTACAGATTCAACACTATCGCCATCAAGTTACCTATGACCCTCTTCACAGAACTGGAAAAAAACCACCTTAAACTTCATATGGAACCAAAAGAGAGCCCGCATAGCCAAGACAATCCTAACAAAGAATAAAGCTGGAGGCGTCATGCTACCTGACTTCAAACTATTACTGTAGTTTGATTACTGTAGCTACAAGGCTACAGTAATCAAAACAGCTATGTACTGGTACCAAAACAGAGATATAGACCAATGGAACAGAAGAGGGGCCTTGGAGGCAATGCCACACATCTACTAACATCTGATCTTTGACAAACCTGACAAAAACAAGCAATGGGGAAAGGATTCCCTGTTTAATAAATGGTGTTGGGATAACTGGCTAGCCATGTGCAGAAAACAGAAACTGGACCCCTTCCTTACACCTTACACTAAAATTAACTTTCGAGGGATTAAAGATTTAAACATAAGACCTAACACCATAAAAACCCTAGAAGAAACCTAGGCAAAAACCATTCAGGACATAGGCATAGGCAAGGACTTCATGACTAAAACACCAAAAGCATTGGCAACAAAAGCCAAAATAGAAAAATGCAATCTAATTAAACACCAGAGCTTCTGTATAGCAAAGGAAACAATCATTAGAGTGAACCAGCAACCAACAGAATGGGAAAAAATTTTTGCAATCTATCCATCTGACAAAGGGCTAATATCCAGAATCTACAAAGAACTAAAATAGATTTACAAGAAAAAAATAAGCCCATTCAAAAGTGGGCAAAGGACAGGAACAGTCCCTTTTCAAATGAAGACATATATGAGGCCAACAAACATATGAAAAAATGCTCATAATAACTGGTCATTAGAGAAATGCAAATCAAAACCACATTGAGATACCATGTCATGCCAGTTAGAATGGCAATCATTAAAAAATCTGGAGACAACAGATGCTGGACAGGATGTGGAGAAATAGGAACACTTTTACACTGTTGGTGGGAGTGTAAATTCGTTCAACCATTGTGGAAGACAGTGTGGCAATTCCTCAAGGACCTAGAAATAGAAATTCCATTTGACCCAGCAATCCCATTACTGGGTACATATCCAAAGGATTATAAATCATTCTATTATATAGATACATGCACACCTATGTTAATTGCAGCACTGTGTACAATAGTAAAGACCTAGAACCAGCCCAAATGCCCATTGATGATAGACTGGACAAGGAAAATATGGCACTTATACATCATGGAATACTATGCAGCCATAAAAAGCAATGAGTTCATGTCCTTTGTAGAGACATGGATGAATCTGGAAACTATCATTCTCAGCAGACTGACACAAGAACAGAAAATCAAACACCGCATATTCTCACTCATAGGTGGGTGTTGAACAATGAGAACACATGGACACAGGGAGGGAAGCATCACACAACACACTGGGGTTGTTGGTGGACACTAAGGGAGGTACAGTGGGAGTAGGGAGGTTGAGGAGGGATAACATGGGGAGAAATGCCAGATATAGATGACAGGGGGATGGAGGCAGCAAACCACATTGCCATGTGTGTACCTATGCAACAATCCTGCATGATCTGCACATGTACCCCAGAATCTAAAGTACAATAAAAAATATATATTTAAAAATGTAAAAAAAAGAAAATTTACATATTTAAAAATAAGATATTTAAACCAAACAAAAAGATTACAATAAAATAAAACATATTTTAAAATGTAAAAGGAAATTTAAAAGCATATAAAACATAAAGTTATAGAAATTATCCCAGAATATTGAACAAAAGAACAGAGATTAAGAGAGAAAGGTAAGAAACTTGGAAGTCCATTCTAGGAGGTTTGCCATCAGAATTATGATAGGAATTTCAAACAGGAAAACAATGTATATATAGAAAATGAGGTGATGGGAGGGAGAAAATTATTACTAAAATAATTCAAGATAGTATCACAAGATTGAAGGACATAAGTTTCTAAAATGGAAGGGTACACTTAGTTCCCAACACAACATCAGAAGTAGATCCACAGCAAAGCATTAATGTAAAATTTCATAAACATGCAAAGAAGAGATCTTAATAGTTTCCAGAGAAAAATAGAAAAACTAACTAACAAAGAGAAAAACTGGTTACATTCAAATTATTGGGAGTCAGAATCTCTTTCTTTCTCCAACATCACCACAAGAAATTAACAAAATGATATAAAAATGCCTTCAAAACACGGAAGGAAACTTATTTGCAACGTAAATTCCTATACTCACACAAAATAACAGTCAAATAGGAGATTAGAATAAACACATTTTAGATATAAATTATCTTTGAAAAGTTATCTCTCACCTCTCTCTCCTGAGAAGCGCGTGTGGGGTGCTCTAACAAAACAAGGAGCTTGACACAAAAAAGAATACATGAGAGACAGAAAATACAGATCTAACACAAGAGAAGAGAGGAAGGAAGGGAATCCCCTTGACTGTGAAGGGAGCAATAAGTCCGGATTGCACAGCAAGGCCTCTTTCCTTTTCATACTTGCCAACATTCAGGCACAGTGAGTGTAGATGGAGACATCACTGTTATTGATGTGATTAATATTGGTGATGGCTTATGACTGAGACTAAATACTGAAGAATAAAATAGAATGTTCCTAACATGAATGATTGCAGTGATGTTTGATGTCTTTCCAGCAACTTGACAAAACCTTTTAATCTCCGTAGACTACCGCAAGAGAATACAGAAATCTTCCCATACAGGGAAATTCCCTTATATAGCATATGTCATCAAATGTAAGAGCTTTTCATTTTAATTTGCAATTTTTATTTGCAAGGATAAACTTTATTCCCAAGGATAAACTTGGGAATCTAATTAATTACCCGTACATACAGCTGAGTCACCAAATGGCTACATTCTCAAAAAAGGGCAAATGAAAACTAAACCCATCATGCAGAGAGAGAGAAGGAAAACTGGCTGGTCTCAAACTTGACTTTAATACTACTTAAAGAGAAAAAGAATCTCCCTCAAGAGTTTGAAGCACAAACCATTACTCACAGAGGTTTGTGGAGAGAATTCACATTATCAATGAGGCTCAAAAAACAACAGATTTTCAACCTAAATAAATTCAGAGCATGCTCAAGCAGATAATTTAAATAAGAATAATCTCAAGCTAGTAGCATTTCTGGTGACTGGCAAAAGCAAATGCAAATCCTCTCAAAGAGAACTCAAGTCTAAGAACCCTTGACTGTAAGGTGCATCCCAATTTCACAGTTAAAAGAGAAAAAAAATAAGCTCCCTAGAATCCATGAAACATGATATGTAAGTACTTGTAAAGGCATAGAATATATCTGAAAGCAGACATAGAAAACTGGGTATTGAAAAATGTCTCTGGTGAGAGACATCAATTTACTTTGGGAAGGGGTGTATGGAGATTTACTCTTCCATTCTCCCCTCCTTTATTCATTCTGTATGCTGCTGTAATAAATTACTGAAAACTTTGGGGTTCAAATCAACATAGGCTTATTACCTTAAAATTCTGGAAGTCAGAAGTCTGACAAGGGTCTCCTTGAGCTAATATCAAGGTGTCAGGAGGACTGCATATCTTCCTGAAGGCTTTAAGGGAAAATTGTCTCCTTGCCTTTTCAGCATCTAAAGACCACCCATATATCTCAGCTTGTGGCCCCTTTCCTTCATCTTTAAAACCAGAAGATCACATCTCTCTGACTTCCCATCTATGCTCACATCTCTCTGTAACTGCAGCCAAGAAGTGTTCTCCAATTTAAGGTTTTATGCGATTAGATCAGTCCAGCAAATAATCCAGGATAATCTCCTCATTCTAGGGGCCTTAACCTTAATCGCATCTGCCAAGTACGTGCAAGGTCCTTTTTCCATATAATGTGACACACACACAAGTTCTAGGAATTAGAATATTGACAGCTTTGGCTGAGAAGGGGAAAAGGGGCATTAGTCTGCTTACACTACTGTCTTCTTTGATTTTATAATATGCAGTGCATTATCTATTTAAGAATTGAAAAAATTAAAATACATTCTCTAGGAAAAAATTAAAATACATTCTCCAGTTCTAGGATTTTATACATATATTAAAAATGTGAAAAATGAATGGAGTATGCATAAGATTATTCACTGAAAAATTTTAATATCAAAAGATTAAGAAGATCCTAAGCATACATCAAGAAAATAATGAAGTAAATTGAATCCACATACAAAATGGAATCCTATTGCAGCCATTTGTAAAGAAGAAAGAAACATATTATGTGCTCATGTGGAACAATCTATACAGTTCCTTGTTAAGAAAAAAAGGCAAGGTGCAGGAACCCTTTGGGTGTGTGTGGTTTCACGCACGTACACGCACACACACAATGTGTGTATTTATACACTCAATAAATTCAGCCATAAACTACTGCTGAAAGAATACACAGGAAATTGATAACAATAGTTTCTTCTGGAAGGGAAAAAACAGATCCAGGAGAAGGTAATATGAAAAATGTTTTTTACTATATGCCATTTTGTATCTTTTAGATTTTAAGCCATTTATTCAACTTTCTTATTTAAAATATTAAGTTAAAATTTTTTAAACACATAACACTCAGGTTAGTATTTAAAACAAAATTCAACTATTAATTACTTAAATTAGAGTTAAAAATATATACAAATAGTTACCAATAAAAGCATAGTGTTATACTTATGAGGTAAAAAGCAAGAAAACCAAGGAGTAGTAAATCAGACAAGATAAAATTCAAGGCTGAGTTTGATAATCAAGAATAAAAGACAGTTATTTCACATTATTAAAGGGTATAATCCTCAAGGAAACCGTAAATGGAGAAACAACGTATTGAGTAACAAAACATTATATGTGTGCCCTTTTGGATTGTATAGGTCCTTATCCATGAAACAGAAAGGGTTTGAAAATAAGAAAAAATGGACATTAATACTGTGGTCGAGACAGGTTTAAAGACCTAAAGCACTGTGTAGCAAGTAAACAAGTTGAATATAAACTTGTTTTTGTAATAAATTGATAAGATTTGCTGTAGATACATACACAATTCCAAGAATATTTTCATTCTCTAAGCTTGGAAAAAAAACTATCTAATATAATTTAGTTCAACAACTACAATATTGCATAACTGAGAATATTTTGTAACTCTTAACACTTAAGGAGAATTAGGGTAGGCCTCACATCCCTGAGACAGCCACCAACTATGTTGAAGTAGGAATATTCAATGGACAAATAGATTTATTGACTTGGTAATTATCCCTTTCTTGTCCTCTAGTTTCATTACAGATTAACTTTCAATTTGAACCTCAGAAAAATGAAGAAATATGTATGTAGCTTCAGGGTAACTCGTAAATGTTAATACCATAAATATTAAATATGAGTATTCCAAGAATCTGATGAATATGAAAAACATTATGCAACAGAGAACAAATAAATATATGGGACAGAAAAGAAGCCTCAAATAAATGACCTAAAGTGAAATATGTCCAGACTTCTTCCCCTTGGCACAATAGGTTAAAAGACAAAACCAAACTAAAACATAAGGAAAGTAAAAACACTTTTATAAAATTTAAGTAGTCAGGGCTTAGCTAATCTTACATATAAAGTCACAGTTTAAAAATGTTTCACAATTAAATGAGAAAGAATGACCATAAGTAAATCAACATTAACTTTAGAAATTTTATAAGCAACAATGAGCAATCTTCAGAGAACAGAAATAATAAAATTAAAGGAAATTTTGACACATTAGAAAGTAGAAATACATAAAAATCCAAAATGTTAATTCTTAGAACTAAATTAATAAAATGCATATGCTGACAAATTGAGTGAAAAAAGAAAAAAAATCAAATAAATTTGAAAATGAGAAACATGTACATAAATTTATATCATCAAGTTAGAATGAATAGACTGCATGTAATATTTATATTTTCACCAGCCAGAAATCTCCACATCCAGCAGTGCCCCTGCCTGGGCCTCGCTGGGCTCCCGGCTCACCACTGGGCTCACTCTGTCTACTCAGACCAGTAGGCCCTGCTGCGTTGGCACTACCAGCTCAGATTCCACATCTGCCACGGCTCTGTGTTGATCTGGGTGTGCTGGAACTGTCTTCTGCTTCGGGCACCAGCATCTGGACATGTAGGACGTGGTGGTGTCCGACCCAGAGATGTCAGCAACCACGGAGCCCCAAGGGATGTTATGGCTTCCGCCCAGGGAGTTCCAAAACCTGAACCCCCAAGGACTGTTACAGCTCTCTCTCCTTCACGTGCCTGCAGTGCAGCAAATGGGGCAGGGACAGCCTGTTACAGATCATTCGTATTATAGCTCACATTAGTTGCCGCCACACAGAGCAGTGAACAAGGTGGAGGAGGGAAGGGCATGTTACAGCTTATTCATTCCTGCATGCTTTGGCAAATGGGGGCGTGTCATAGCTCTTTTGTTCCTGCCACTCCACTCCGGCTTTGCAGCTCCTGGACTGGCCCAGCCCTGCCAACTACTACTTCCTATCATGTGGGGTGGTCGCACAGTGCTGGCAAAGGGTTGGAGAGCTATGGTGTTACAGCTCCTTTTGCACCCACCTTTCAGCAGGTCCCAGGTTCTTGTCCCATGTCAAAGAAGAATGAGATTATGCAGACAGCAGAGAGTGAGCATGGCGGAAAAGGGCTTTACTGAGCAATAGAGCAACTCTCGACATGAGAGGGGACCCAAAGTGGGCAGTCCTCTGTGTGAGAGGGGGCCGAAAGGCAGGTAGTCTCCACGTGTGTCTGAGTCCACTGTTTTTGTGGGTTCAGAATGGGGGATTGCATGCTGATTGGTGCATGGGTGGACCTGGAAAAAGCACCATTTGATTGGCTAAAAGGCATTGAGTAAGTTCTCACTGTGGTCATAACTCTACCTGGAACTGGCAGCCTGGTTTTCAGGCTTCAGGTTGTCTTTGGCTTGAAGGTCAGGTTTCACTGTGGTCCCACCCTTGTCTGCCTAGGAATTTGTCTGTCTCCTGCCACTATCAATACTGTGGTAGTCACCATGTAGATATAGGCTGAGAATATATGTTTATGCTTATTTAGGAAAATAATTTGCATACATATGAAACATAGTAGTTCAAGTTATTATTAAAGCAATATGCATGTATTGAAATAGTCAATAGCATGTAAGTTAGGAAAAGACAGAGAAATGTCCCTTGGTGTGATCAGGGAAAGTATCACACTTTACAGCCAGAAATGAACTGGAACTTGAAGTAGAGCGAAAGTGAGGAGGTACCGAAATACCAAGGATTCTAAAGCTTTTACTCTTCCCTCTCTGACTCAGCTCAAGGGCTGAGAGTTAAAGAAAAGACACAAAAATTAAAAAATAAAAAAAATTAAAAAAATTAAAAAAAAAATTTCACCCCTCCTTAGCCAGCCTCTGTTTGAGGTTTCAGACATGGATTCTCTTGAATTTCTCCTCCTGCCTCTCTTTTCCACTCTGAATCATACATGGAATATAGATCATTGTCAAGAAGGGAAAATACCTAAAATTCCCACCCACTCCCTCGTGTCACATGACATAAACATTCAAACAATTAATTAAAAAAACTGGGGAAAGAAGTTGAGAAAAAAAGTTATTGGTGTCTCTGAATTTGTCTTTAGAAGTATGAACTCAGCAATCCAAGCCTAGTAAGTCATGAATTCTATTAAGTGTTCTTAAAAGTCTATAGTGTGTCCGATCATGTTGACAAAAGCTTACTAGAAGTCCTGAGATTCATGCCAAAAGTAATGCAGGCAAGACATCTATAAAATATTGAGTACATTTTATAGTGCAGACAAAATCCTAATAAGTTTTCATATATTATTTAATTTTCAAGAAAATGTTTGAGTTCATTTGATAATTGAGAAAATGTATGTTAGGCTACATTGAAATACTTTTCCTGAGTTTACAAAGGAAAACAGAACTAGAGATTCTAACCCAGTCCTGTTTAAGTCCAAATACCACATTTTTCTCTCTTGAATAAATCTCATATTCATTGTCATTTTTAATGTGTATTGCTTTTTCCATCTGTCTTCTCTTTCTCCTTTTTTATATAGAGGTGCTTCTAATTTTCTTATTTTTTTTTAATTCAATGAACTTAATTTGGGTGCCTAGTCTCAAGATCAGGCTTTTATCTCTCAGCTGTCACTAAGGTTTATCTCAAATCAGAAAAGCAGAGACAGATGTTGGAAGGCTTCTGTGTGTTACATAAAGGTACTCAATAATTATTTCCTCAGGCAAATAATTTGTAATGCATTTCACATTTGTTTATAAATGTAAAATTGCAATTATTCTTGTTTTTAAATGGCTTTCTTCCAAGAAAAGATGTGTTTTATTCTGTTTTTTACTTTCTTGAGTTTGAATGACCACATCCTTCAAGAGACCAATGTAGACTTATGCTCCAACATTTATTTCCAAGTTTAAGGCCAACCTCTCTGCCTTTCCTTCAATACTACAGAAAAGATAATGTGTTCTCCACAAATCCTCAAATCATGTCCACAGAGACAGTATCCAGAATAAAGGATGAATGATAGATGAACAGGTTGGTTGGATTGATGGATGGATGGATGGATGGATGGATGGATGAATGAATGGATGGATGGAAAAATAGATGGATGGATTCAGTATGCATTCACAAACTACTTTTGACCATTATAAAAAATGAAGTTATTCATAATAATTTGGCAACTTCAGATGTTGGGTATCAATACACAAAATATTGTCAGTTTTCTTCACCTTTAAGTCTGGAAAATATATGGACTTATTAATATAATAACACTGAAACAACATATATGATGTATTGACTGTAGGTTCAATTTTCAGTGTAGTTTGCACGTGAAAAATTTTTACTATAGCAAGTAACCTTAGTAATAATGTAAAATTAATTATTTAGATGAGACTACAAGTAATTTTGGCTTTATAACAATGTCTCTCCCATTTGGAAGAAATGTTTCCACCTTTAAGGTAGAGACAGAATCTCATTTTCAAGGATTGCTTTGAAACTATTTCCTCAACAGCTTGGTACAAGTATTAACAGGAAAAAAGAACATTGGTGGGAACAATTCTCTACTGAACAAGGGAGGATGTAACAGGACTCTTGCTAAAATATGGTCTTGATTCAGAGGCAGGAAAGGACTGACGAATCATCAAAACCATGGAAGAGAAAACTGGATATTGCTCATTAAGTTGCTGAAAGTGACATCATCATATAGCCCAGTCTGTAATGTTAAAGTATTCACAGATATCTCATTGTAAAATACATATTTTTTAGTATTATTTTTTGTACTTTACTTCCAGCTAAAGTCAGCAAGTGATGGTATGAACTTCCATTCATTTGGAGAAACAACTGAAAGTAATTGAAGTTTTAGGAAAACCATATGCAATTGTGAAATGGTACATTAGGGAATTAGACATCTAAAACAATGTTAATTATATTTAGAGTGATGTTCTCAGGAAGATGGGATGAGGAAGATTCTATTTGTTTCAAAATAGATGTTTATACTTTTGTAGTGTATTGAAGTAAAAACAATGGAAATCAATATAACATGTCTAACAAATGCAGGTGTGACATTATAATTAATGAAACTCCTGAAATTGGCAGTATTTGACAATTTTTCCTACAAAAATGATAATTTCTGTAGTATCCTAATATATTCTGGAGTAGATTTTACACATTTAGAAAATGACATGCATGCCTACTTCTAAAATTATACATATAGTTATTTCCATTTTTGGTGGAAATTGTGTATCATCACTCCCATACCCAACATCCAGGGAGGCACTAGATACGGATAAATCAGTCATTATAAGATACTATAAAATCTTCAGTTATTTTACTAACTTAGAAATAAAAATTTTAAATAGGGGAGAAGGAAGCAAGAAAATCAGAGGAAATGATGTTCTGAAAAATAACTACATCTTAAATATACACATATTTATATATAGATATAGGCAAGGAAGCACTCAGGAATGATATTGATTTTAAAGGAAACCCAAAAGGAAGCCAAAAACTTTGAAACAGTTGAGGACACAGATGAAAACTGAATGTTGTGTGCAGTAATTCCTTTCAAACTGTTCTCTGCTTGTTCTTAAAGGAGACTGGGGCTTGTTATTTGAAGCTACTATTTCTTTATAAGCCCCATGAAATTCAAATAAAGTAGAGTTCGAGAAATAGCCTGAAACACAGACATAGGTACTTATTTCCCAGTTTTGTTCAGGTAGAAGAGCACCTGGATGCTGTGAGCCCATTTTATAGAACACCATGAAATGTGGAATTCTTAAACCAAATAATTATTAAACTCAAATAAACTAAATGTATGTCTGTGTCAAATCAAATATTGCATTATAATTGGGTGTAGGAAAATGTTTTAAAGTTATTTTAAAAAAGAAAAATTGAAAAAAATTGGCCATTTTATATATTTTCTCTTCAAAAATTGCCATCATTTGACTTTCATCGTGAAATAACTTGACCTGGTTTATGAAACATTTGAGTTTTATGGCAACTGAATTTCAAAATAGCTATTCCAAATCACCTCCTTCAAAGGATTGCATGAAAATATAAAATGATAATTTACTTAAAGGAAAAAAAAAAGTTGATCTCCTAGCTTTAATTTCCTATCAAAATTGTATTTGGGTTTTGCAATTTTTGTTTTAATTGGAAAAAAAGATTCCCTTCCAAAAATATTGCCCCTTCAACAAGAGTTGAGTTCTAAACAAATATCAGTTATCACAGAGGTAGTTTGACAGCTAACACTGAGACAAAAAAAGGGGTCCTTCTGATGTATCTCTTCCCTTTATAAACTTTAAATTGGATAGGAAGGTTTATTTTTACTTAGAGATTCCATATCTTTTCTCCTTTCTTCTTTTCCTAATTTATAACAATACTCTGTAAAGCTGGCAGCTCAACTGGCTATTTTTAATGTGAAAGAAACTAAACAAAAGCCCTTACAGGGCTGCTCAAATATCTAATATATTAAACAAAAGTCTATTGACACAGAAAAATAACCAAACAACTGCTAACGATTTTCCTATAATTTCCGTATTTTTATCCTATTTTTCCTAAAGGTCTCGCCAAATTCCAGGGGATGTTTTGGTTTTCTCACTCTGGACATTAGAGCCATTCCTGGTGTGCAGCTGCAGCTCATTTGCAGCAGGGGTATCCGCAATGCCTAACAGGCCCTGTGCATGGGCACTCCTCTCTGACTTTTCTTGAACTGGTTTAATCTGCGTATGGAAAAGAAGCCCTCCTAAAGTGGTTTTTATTGAACAGAATGGTGGCGGCTCAAAATGGTAATAAAATAGTGGGTTCAAATGGGCAATGATATGAGACACGTACAGATAACAATTAATTAAAATTATCTCCTTACTTCTAACAGGCTTGCTATTAGCTAACAAAGAGAACAGCCTGCCCACGAGTCTCATCTAATATACAGCAAAGAAAAATAATATTCGCATATTTAAGATCAAAAGACAATCATACTGCAAAGTCCTGAAATGAACACTACGATATCTTGACTTGGAAGTTATCGATAATACTCAATTTCTAATTAAGAATTTTCAGGATTATCAAGGCTCTTGTCTTGAAGCTAACCCTGATCTTTCCTTACTTCAAATCTCTTGCATGCCATGCCTAAATGTTTGCTATTCTGCTCTTCTAATTGAGAACATTAAATGCTTCTCTGTATGGATAAGAGTCTGGATTTAAATGTGCCATACAGAAAAATCAACCCTCTTATTGTTACCTGAGTATGGACTAGACACTCTCTGTACATTGTTTTGATTATATTGCTGTTAGGCTATATCAGTATTTTCAAAACATTGGACTATAATGGAAAAGAGATAGTGCAGACAAATCAAGACTATAGGCATAATACTGCTTCCCAGCTCAACTTGCCCTCCCTCCATCCCCCAGACTCTACTCCAGTCCTTGTAATTCAGTAGTTAACACAGAGTCACATTAATAGTGTCTTGGGCTACTGCAGCACAAGTCTTTGCTAAGGCTTTTATGATCTACGTTTGCAAGTCTGTGGATTGCAGTCATGTTAATGGTAAACACTTGGTGCCCTCAGAGAAATTTCACATTAATAAAACCTACAAAGCATAGTGCTGTTTCTTTGAAGTTGCTACTAAACATGTAATATTAGCTTGTGAAGCATTAGATGAGGAAATGAGCTCTATAAGGGCTCCTGCAGTAATAGCTCTAAATTGATTATTTCCTTCCCAAAATAAACTTGCCAGGCAGCCCTGTGGGCTTACTTCCGAAGACTTGCTCTGCCCAAGAATCTTATCACAAGGAAATGAACAGCAAAAACACAGGCAAATATGATAAGGCACATTCACAGGACTTTAATACAGTTATGAGATTCAACCCTTTCTGAATGAAACTAAGATCTCTTGAGAACGGCCATGAGTTAAATATTCATTAATTGCATCCTAACCATGAGGGAAGAAAGAACAGTGTCTTTTAATGTTATTATATTATATAGTCAAGCACTGAAAATTTCCAGTTAAGTAGAAAAGGACGCAAATGCAAACCTGTGTGAGTTGTGATGTGAAAGTGTTCTTTTTTATGAGTCCTATATAAAACCATATGTAAAAAACAATTTTTCAAAAGACATCCAAAGGGCACACCCTTGAATTTAATAATGCTTTATTTGGGTGTCATTCATCTGCATCTTCTATTTGAAACTAGAGTCAAAACATTGCATTTTCTGTTAATAATCAGTTTTTAAAACTCTTCATTAAGATCTTTTGGCAATGTATATACATCAAAAAATATTTCTTTAAAATAAAAAAGAAGCTGATTCAGGAAAAGCATTTCAGCATTCCTTGGACTTTTTCACTTGGTATTAGCCACACAAAAAAAGAAAGAATTTGGAACTGGGAATTCTTGTGGTTTGAGTTTCAATGAAGAAGAGGCCCCTTTTCACCCAGAACAACAATGTGACAAGGATAGCTCTGTTTAAACACATTGTTGCTGCAGTTGTTTTCAGATAATGTATAAATACTGACTTTTATAATTTGGAATAGTCAATTGTCCATCTAAATTTGTAGTTCTTCCCACATTTATTCTGGTTCACAATTGAATCCAATTTTCTCTTAGGACATTTAAAGGAAATCGATAATCTAATAAAAGAACAGATTTAAGACCACAGGAATCATTATCACTCTCTTTTCTTTTCAGAAAATACAATTATAACAGTCTGGAAACATAATTTTTATTGTAAAAAGCACGTTTAAATAAAGTAAACCTAGATCTCAAATGCCATAATTCCCGTTTACAAGACTGACAATTGCCATGGCTTTCCCTTTACATTTTACCTTTGAAGAAGAAATAAGAAGTCAAAGCCATGGTTTTCTTATGCTGTATAATTTTTAAATTCCTTCTGTAGACCTTAAAATGTATAGGTGGCCAAGGTAGTAGTTATAAAATACTTTCATTTAATTAGTATGTACTTCAGTAAATGTATATGCAAGGAATTTTTTGCCTTCTTACTTTCTAGTGCCGTGGTTATAAACTAGAAATTAAAAAGAAAAAAAAAAAGCTCCTTAAAGAACTTTTTATTTCTGAAGCAAATTAGATACACTAGATAGGTAGATACATACATACATACACATTCATAGTACATACACACACACATAGGTGATAAATATACAGATAGATATAGATGGGTTACATTGGCAATAGATAAAGAACAACACTAAGGAGATAAGTCTAAGCTCAGAACGGGTTAGGTAGAAAATTTAAACAAGATCACTTAGAAATGCTATGGATTGAATTTTTTGCCCCCGACCCCATCCAAAGCCATATGTTGAAGCCAAATCCCCATGTGATGACATTCAGCGGCAAGGCCTCTGGTCGTGAGGATGGAGCCATCATGAATGGGATTAGTGTCCTTACAAGAAGAGACGTGAGAGAACTTGCTTCCTCCCTCTCTGCTCTCCACCAGGTGAGATGCAATGAGAAGATGGCTGTCTCCAAACTGAGACTCCAACCAGGCTGGCACCCTGATCTCAGACTTCCCAGCCTCCAGAACTGTGAGAAATAAATTTCTGCTGGTTAAGGCTCTCAGTCTATAGTATTTTTATTAGAGAAGCCCAGACTGAGTAAGACAAGGAAAGTCTCACAGAGAAAAATGACATTTTTTTAAACAAGATGAAAGAGTTGAGGGAGGTAGGATGAAGATGTCCAGGGGAAGAGCATTTCATAAGGGAAAGCAGAAGTGCAAAGACTCTACAGAGAGCATGTGCCTGTGTGCATTAAGAGTGAAGAGGCTGGAAATGCTGGAAGGGCCCATGGTTGATATGAGGCACCCTATCTCTTAAGAGCTTCTTCTCTGGCTGAGGTGTATTGCCACTGGAAGCCTTTGAGTAAAGAAGTGGCATGGTCAGAATTATATTGTTAGAGACCATCCCCTAATGGTATTCAGTACCATATACAAACAAACAATCATAAACCAGGCCAAAAGTCACCATTATCACTGTTTCAGGACAGAAAAAATATCGTCATTATCATATGTTGCTCCTGCAACATATGTGTCTCTTCTTTACTTTCCCAATTATCCTCAGTAGGAGGATAAGGGGCAGAGGAAAAGGAAATCACTCAGTGGCTGTTCAAAAAAGTTGGGGGTAAGAGTGACATTCATGCACAGCTGCAATGCATTTTTCAAGTGTGAAAATTGCATATAAGCAAAAATGACTATGTCAAATGTAATTGCTTTGCATTCTCTTTCCTAGGTTTAAAGAATCTATGAATTTGTATTCAGAACTTAAACTTACATTTGGAAAGTGACTACATTTGGCTGTACAGAAATTTGGTAGCCTTTTAAACTGAAATAGAATGCAATTGACAAGGCTATTTCAGATCAAAATCCTTTACCCAATAGCCCATGTGTCATGGCCAAATTCATCTATTCTGTTCACTACAATATTAATTATTAAGTGATGAGACACCCAAATCTCAAGAAATGAGATTTGAATGTCTATTGCTAAAGCTTACAATGATCTTATCACCCTTGCTGAGGTTTATTCAAGTTAAATATGAGAATCTGTGACTGAAAATTCCCAGTACTTTTTCTTATTGTGAAATCTTTCCCAACCATTGCTTTGGTCCTGCAATTTATTAAATTATTTCTTCAAGTATTGAACCCCATTCTCCACATAAGAATTCCCAATGTTTGCCCCTAGAGATATCCAGCATCTTCAAAAGGTGAGGCAGATAACACCACTAGGTAGGAACATGGATCTCTCAAGGGAGTAAAAAGGGGCCACTCCCGCAGGTGCCCTGGAACTTTGGGCATATGACAATGAGCACAAAAAACTGCAGTAATGAGCAATTGCTTCTT
Organism: Cacajao melanocephalus; assembly: GCA_963573385.1. Taxonomy (NCBI): domain Eukaryota; kingdom Metazoa; phylum Chordata; class Mammalia; order Primates; family Pitheciidae; genus Cacajao; species Cacajao melanocephalus. The sequence continues at coordinate 16,846 of CAUYLG010069967.1, forward strand.
TCAGAAAGACATCCTTAGTTACTCTGTCTGCCCAATGGGCAAACCGTTGACAGTCTTGTTATGCAATCGGTGTGTTGTACCTAATGTGGCCTGAGGGCCAACTTGTTAGCAACAATCTGTTGACCTTTCCAAAAATAGAAGAGGGAATAGAAAGGAAGAAAGAAAGAGAAAGAAAAGCAGAGAGAGAATGAAAAAGGGAGAGGAACAGACTAAAAGGTTTTTTTTTTTAATTTGGGGGAAAATAGTCTTTTAATAATCCCAGTCAATTAGTACTGGAATACGAATTATTGGTTTAGTTTCAGAATAAGTTGGTTATCTTAAGAAAGTCAACAAATAAAACATTTCCTGCTGCAGAATTATATATATATATTTTTGAGACGGAGTCTTGCTCTGTCACCCAGGCTAGAGTACAGTGGTGCAATCTCGGCTCACTGCAACCTCCACCTCCCAGGTTCAAGCGATTCTCTTGCCTCAGCCTCATGATTAGCTGGGATTAGAGGCACCCGCCACCACACCCATCTAATTTTGTATTTTTAGTAGAGACGAGGTTTCACTATCTTCGCCAGGCTTGTCTCAAACTCCTGACCTGTGATCCACCCATCTTGGCCTCCCAAAATGCTGGGATTATAGGCATGAGCCACCACACCTGGCCAGAATTAGTCTTTTTGTAATTGGGGTCACCCTAAGCCAAATAGTAAAGTCCATTACTGTGTGTCTTTTACAAGTGTGCTATATCTGCTGGCAACTCCCACACTGGGTGTCTACTTCCCATATTCCTTGATCTTGTTTGAGTGAGAAGCCCATAGCTGACAGATAACTGTAAGTTCTCTAGTTTCCTCACCTAGTTGTGTATAGCTTCTCCTCTAGCCAGTTTCACAATTTAGCTATTTCATTTAATTCATTCAAGTAGAGGCCTCCTATGCTTTCAAATTAATCGATAAATGAGTCTGTGCTAATGGGTTGGGATTATGGCTAAAAGATTCTCAGTTTCTTTACGTAAAAAAGAAAGGCATATTTTTTTAATTTGAATTTTTATTTTCCATAAGTTGTTGGTGTACAGGTGGTATTTGTAAGTTCATTAGTGGTGCACCCATCACCTGAGCAGTATATACTGCACTGTATTTGTAGTCTCTTATCTCTTGTCCACCTCACACTCTTCCCCCAGAGTCTCCAAAGTCCATCGTAACATTTTTATGCCTTTGCATTCTCATAGCTTAGCTCCCACATATCACTGAGAACATACAATGTTTGGTTTTCCATTCCTGAGTTACTTCACTTAGAATAATAATCTCCAATTTTATCCAAGTCACTGCAATGCTGTTAATTCATTCTTTTTATGGTGGAGCAGTAGTCCATTTTATATATATATATGTATATATGTACATATATATATACATATATATATATGTATATATGTACATATATATATACATATATATATATATATATGTATATATATACCGGTTTCTTTATCCACTTGTTGATTGATGGGCATTTGGGTTGGTTCCACGATTTTGCGATTATGAATTGTGCTGCTATAAACATGCATGTGCAAGTGTCTTTTCTGTATACTGACTTCTTTTCCTCTGGGTAGATACCCAGTAGTGGGATTGTTGGATCAAACGGTAGTTCTACTGTTAGTTTTTTTAAAGAATCTCCCCACTGTTTTCTACAGTAGCTGTACGAGTTTACATTCCTCACAGCAGTGTGGAAGTGTTCCCTGATCACCACATCCACAACAACATCTACTGTTTTTTGATTTTTTGATTATGGCCATTCTTGCAGTAGTAAGGTGGTATCGCATTGTGGTTTTGATTTACATTTCCCTGATCATTAATGATGTTGAGCATTTTTTCATATGTTGGTTGGCCATTTGTATATTTTCTTTTGAAAATTGTCTATTCATGTTCTTAGCCCACACTCCCTACCTATCAAAGTGGTTTCAACCCAACTAAGACCAACAAATATTTTAAAATTCTGCATTTACTGTTTGGAAATTAAATCTGTAGGTAACATAAACTACCTATGCATGTGATTTCAAAAAAGCAATGCAATGTATTAACAATGATATAAGGAAAATAACAGAGAATCATTTATATAAAACTAAATGTTTCTCTATGTGAAGCTGTTTACTCTAGAAGACAGTGAAGTTAGTCAGATGTTTTCACTTCTATGTGGAATCATGGTGACTAGAGCATATGTAAGTGTAGACTGCTATGAGATGTGCTGCTGGTAAACTCATTCTTTAAAATGGTGAACAATTCTAAGTAGAAGCCACGCAAAGCAGAATTCAATATTTCCTTGATTTATACAATGGTTGTTACTGTAGACACACCCAAGTGTGACCCCCAATTAGTCATCCCTCTTTACCTCTCTTCCTCCCCTTGAATATAGATGGAACATGCAACTTGCTTCTAACCAACAGACTACGACAAAGTTGATGAGATATCAATCCAGTGGTTACTGCACACCACGTGACAAAAATGAAGGAATTTAATACATGTCACTAGGGTTTTTCAAAGTTGATTTTGAGTTCATTAAGAAAGATATGATCTTGACTGGGCCTAGTCTCATCAGGCCAGCCCTTTAAATGAGAGTCTAGAGATCAGAGAGACTGGAAGCAGCAGAGTTCTCTCTATTGCTGGACTCGAAGAAGCAAGTTGCTATGAGTTCTACAGCTGCAAGGGTATGAATTCTGCCACAAACCATGTGAACTCAGAAGAGAACCTAATCCTTATATGAGGCCATATCTCTGGTCAATATCTTCATAGCATCTATGTGAGACCTTGAGCAGAGGACTCAGCTAAGTGTGTCCAAACTACTGGCCTATGACCCATAGAAACTGTGAAGTAATAAATACATGTTTTTTAAGCTGCTAAGTGCGTGATGATTTGTTAGACAGCAGTAGAAAATAAACAGCTACATTTTTCAAATAGTGAAATAATAAAGCATACAAAACTCACTTCATGTATATATAGGTAAAACACAGGTTGAGGTTCACATCATTCCAATGTTTCCACCTGCAGTAATATCCAATGTTAGTCAAAACATGTGAGAATTCTTTCCTGTATAGACTATCTCTCTCATTGCAAGATGTCTGGCATTTCTGGACCCTAACCACTAACTGCCTGTAGCAACCCACCAATTACTATGTCAAAAGAAAAGAAAAAAGATTGTAAAACACTTCAGATTCCCACTTTGGAGGCTCTATCTCGTTAGGAAAGACGCAATGGCATACAAAGATATTAAGTCTTTATTACTGAAGCCAACGTTCTGATTCTGATTTATGCAAGGTTCTTCAATTTTGGGGTGAGGAGAGATTAGTAACAACTTTCAGAAATTGATAAACAGCATGAGATCCATTTCTCTAGAGAGTAAAATGGACAGAAAAAAATAACAGCAACGTTTTACATAAAATTGTAGGGTGTACTGTATTTCCTGAAGGACATTATGGTTCCTTATGAACGCACACTTCTTACCATAAGGGTAACAACTTCAGAGATGACTGAAGAAGTTAAGGTAATGGTAAATAAATTGGGAAAGGTTTTTTTTTTTTTGAAAGTGTACAACTTCAGAGTTTGTGTTCTTTAAACATTCTCTTCTAGGTTATTAAATCGGCTAGCCAGACACCAGCTAATAAAATGTCTTCTTTCTTGTTCATTTGTTGCCCAAGAATGATCCGAGAAACTGAGGAAGCTTGAGTAAATTCCTGAAGATAACAAAAGAGTAATTACAATCATCTCAGTTTTATCATGTTTAATTAAAAAGTTATAGAAAAACATGTGTTTCTTATCCTTCAGTTGTTTTATATTCAGCAAAGAAAATGAGAAAGTAAAACTTAGAAAATTAAGAAAGCAAGGACATTTTTAAAAACAGCATTCAAAGGTACAAAGGAAAATCCTGGGTGAATAAACTGGAAAACAATAAAAATGAACATTATTAACATTTTTAGGGACTTTCTGTTTTCATGGTCCATGACTATTTTGTTGAATGTATATCCCTAATGTTTTGCTCACTTAAATGATCTGATTTTGACTGCCATGATATTGTTTGACCTTTTTATAAATTAATAACATTTTCTGCCATAAGTATTGAAATTTTTCCCCAGAAAATGTCAGCTGTAAACACATTTTGTTGATGATTCCTTTCACCAGAGAGAAGTTTATTTTGTTTGGATGGATAGTTTACTTTGGTTCTCATAGACATTTTGTGAATGCTGAGTTTAGGTCACGTAAGAAGTCCTCTCGGTCTAAAATAATAAATAAAGTTATTGTTATTTTTTCCTAGACTTTATGTGGATTTTTTTTTTACTGTTTAAATATTTGGTGTAAGGAGTGAGATAAAGACCCAAGTTTACTTAATTTTTTTCTAAATATTTAATCACTTTGTTATAAATTAAATTTTCATGTGTTTGGGACTGTTCCTAGATTGTGTTTTGTTTCTGTCTGTTTATTCATAAGGACTAAAAAATTTTAATTTTTGTTTCTTTATTCTTATATTTTCAGAAATATTAAAACTAGTTCCTCATTATTCTTTTTTTTTTTTCAGGATTCCCCAGAATATTTTACTATGTTAATTCCTCCAGATGAGTTTTATATTAGATTATCAGTAGAAATAAAACAGATTCATTATCTGAATGAATCTGTTATTTTAATAATTGATATTATATTGAACTTCCAGATAAATGTAGATATGTTGATATCTTTATAATACTGATTTTTCCTTCCCAAGAAGGAAAAATTTTCTTCAGTCATCTCATCCTTTATGGTCCTCAGAAATGTTTTTTATTCTTTCTTTATGTAGGTATCACACATCTTTTATGAAGCATATTTCCAGATATTTTGTGTTTGGAATTGGAATTGTAAATAAAACATTCTTTTCGTTTGTATTTTCTAATAAGCTATTGTTTATATATGGAAAAAAAATTTCCTAACTAAAATTTTTAAAAAAGAGCTGTGACTCTGAATTTTCCCAGCATCTAATTTTTTTCTGACTTTTTTTTTAGGTTTCAGGGGTACATGTACAGGTTGGCTCTACAGATAAACTGCATGTTGTGGTGTACATATTATTTTGCAAGCCAGGTAATACCCATAGTACCCAATAGGTAATTTTGGATCCTCAGCCTCCTCTTACCCTCCACCTTCAAGTCTCTTTCAAGTCTCTTTGTAGGTCTCTAAGAACTTGTTTTATAAATCTAGGCTCTCCTGTGTTAGGTGCATATATATTTAGGAGAGTTAAATCTTGTTGAATTGAAACTTTTACCATGATGAAATGCCCTTCTTTGTCTTTTTTGATCATTGTTGGTTTGAAGTCTCTTTTGTCTGAAATTAAAATATAGCAACTCCTGCATTTTGTTTTGTTTTCTGTTTGCTTGTGAGATTTTTCTTCATCCCTTTACTTTGAACCTGTTGGTGTTACTGCAATTGAGATGGGTCTCTTGAAAACAGCATACCATTGGGTTATGCTTCTTCATCCAACTTGCTACTCTGTGCCATTTATTTGCAGCATTTAGCCCATTTACATTAAAGGTTAATATTGATATGTGCAGATTTGATTCTGTCATCATGATGTTACTTGGTTATTATGCAGACTTGATTGTGCAGTTGCTTTCAAATGTCAATGGTCTAGGTACCTAATTGCATTTTTGTGGAGACCAATAATGGTCTTTCATTTCCATGTTTAGCACCTCTTGTGAGATAGGTCCAGTGGTAATGAATTCCTCAGGATTTGCTTGTTAGAAAAGGATTTTACTTCTCCTTCGCTTATGAAGTTTAGGTTGGCTGGATAGTAAACTATTAATTGGAGTTTCTTTCATTTAAGAATGCTAAATATAGGCTCCAATCTCTTTTGACTTGTATGGTTTATGCTAAAAAGTCCACTGTTAGTCTGATGAGCTTCCCTTTTAGGTGACCTGTGCCTGCTCTCTAGCTGCCTTTAACATTTTTTCTTTCATTTTGACCTTGGAGAATCTGAGGACTGTGTGTCTTGGGGATGATCATCTTGTATAGTATCTCACAGGGGTTCTCTGCACTTCCTGTATTTGAATATTGGCCTCTCTAGTGAGGTTGGGGAAGTTTTCATTGGTATCCTCAAATATGTTTTTCAAATTGCTTGCTTTCTCTCCCTCTATCAGGGACACCAAGTGAGTCTTAATTTGGTCTTCTACATAGTCTCATATTTCTCAGAGATGTTGTCTATTTTTTTTGTTTTTTCTTTATTTTTGTCTGACTAATTTAGTTCAAAGAACCAGACTTTGAGCTCTGAGAATCTTTCCTCAGCTTGGTGTGTTCTCTTGTTAATATTTGCAAATTGTATTATGAAATTCTTGTAGTGTGTTTTCAGCTCTATCACACCAGTTTGATTTTTTCTTAAAATGGCTATTTTGACTCTCAGCTCCTGTATTACTTTATTGTAGTCCTTTTCTCTTGCAAAATGAGATATCTAGGTTAAATTCATGGATGGTCATGTTGAAAGACCTAACATACAGTCTACTGTAATAGTAACGGTGAATAATACTTTTTGCAATAGTCTAGATCTCTCTGAGTTTGATCTTCACAACATGTGTAGCTACTTTGTTTAACTGAAGAATCTTACAAAATCTCTGCTTTTTCAATAATTTTTGAAGTTTATTGCTTACTACAGTGGGTTGGATGCAATCCTTGGTTATTGGACTTTCTCCATTTTCTTTAGCCTCTGTTGGAAATTTGGGAATTGTTCATAGAGTGTTTATGAGCCAGACCTGGAAATAACAATAGCACTTCTATTCACATTATATTCCTAAGAAATCAATCACATGGCCACAAGCAGAGGAAACAAAAATATATATTAGCTGGATATCTAAGAGGGAGATGAAGTGAGATTTGTGAGCAGCTGGCCAGTCTTTTTCAAGGATATCTAGCAAATAAAATGCCTTGAACCATGCTGACAACTTTCCCCAAAGCAGCAGGTTTTCTTTAGAAGAGGAAGCAGAACCAGTAATAAAGCCAGTTAGAATTGGGACATCTGCTTTTGAAGGGTTCAAGGCACAAAAACCCAAAGAATCTCTTCTTTGAAAGTATGAAGAGCTAGCACAAGAAGATATTGTCACACTGGATCTGCATACTGCAGAGCAAGTTTGCCAGACAAGCAAAATAAACCACGCAAGGATGAAGTTCTGATTTGGGTCTGGCTTACTGCACACTCCCATCAGGTTCCTGGGCTTCTGAGAAAGCATCTAATCTTTTCACCTGTGGTCTTCAAAGAGGAAGCCTCATCACTATTTGCAGACAGATGCATTAGAAAAAAAAAATCTATTAATCTTTTTTTCAATAAGGAATTCAAGGCAAAAAAGAATAAAGTTATAAAAGTAAGATAAGCAAGAAATACAGAAAGAATAACTTTTGAAAATGATTCACCAGAGAAAATATTTTAAAACGTATTATATAGGTTACTTATTGTTATGCAACAAATCACTCCAATAAGTGTAATATTTTCTTACTGCTCATGCATCTGTGAATCTACTAGGATCTGATTGACATAGGCTGGGTTCTACTTGGAAGCTCTTTTTGTCACCACATGTCTATTAATTACCTAGGGTAGCTCTGCTGATCAGCAGACTACCCACCATTATATTATTTCCATGATCTGGCAGAAAGAAAAGAAAACAAGCAAGTACATGTGATCTTCAAGGCTTGCACTTGGAATACAAACTGTGACTTTTGCTCATATGTCATCAGCCAAAGCAAGTCACATAGCCAAGTCCAGAGACAAGATGAAATGGGTTTATGTCATCTATGATGATGAGGCCACAGCAAGGGAACAGATGCAAGAAGAGGTGAAGAAATGAGGACAATAACGCAATCGATCACAATTTATTTTAACAAAATTTAAATAACAACTGCAAAACAAAAGACAGACATGATAAGGAAATTGTCTTCTTTCTTTTTTCACCAGTACATATCCAGATGTTGGTGTTTTACAATTTATATGTAACCTCTCTGAATCTTTGGACTCAGTTCAAAAATTCTTTTCTATCAATGTATCTTTTCAGCGTGAGATCAGTATGTTCAAAGAGATAAGAAAAAAGAATGGGCAAACAGGAAAAAATTTAAATGCAGCTGAACATGAAAAAACTCTATAATTATAAATTTTACAAAATCAATTTAAAACTCATTATAACAATACAGAGAAAACCTATTAATGTAGAAGATTTAGTTAGACATCTGGTGACCCACCTTGAAGCACTCTGCCATGTTGTAGAAGAAAGAAAATGAAACAGCAGCAGAGAAGGTATTACGTTGGATGACAGCACACAGAGATACAAATTTGATCAATAATTCTGAAAACAAGAACAGAAATTACACTGAAATAAAGTATTAACAGAAAAAAATTTGAATTGAATCTAAAGATTTAAAGAGGTTACATCTGAGGAGTAAAACACCAACCCGGATATACTCTGTTGAGAAGTGAAAGACAACCAGCCTAGGGGTGGGAAAAAGTGTAACCTGGCATGGGAGAACAATTAAACTGAAGTGGGACTTCTTCTGCACCACACCAATGCCAGAGCATAGGGAAAATGTCTACAAATGCATCAGGGGAACAAATTTTAAGCTGGATGCCCTATGCTCACTGAAGTTTTGTTTCATGTGTAAAAATGACTGAAAGAATATCATCTATTTGTCATGGAAAAAGAAAATCAAGAAAGCGTTCTATTAAGGAGAAGTTATGGTATAAGAACGGTAGAAGTGAGTCTCAGAAAATATTTAAATGTAGCATTTAGTATAAGCAATTGTTTAACAACATTATATCAGAAAGTACATTTTAACACGATTTCAAAGAAAAGTAAACGAATCCTCACACAGTAATAAAATAATACTTTAAGAAGCTGTGTAAAAAATTGTATCTTATCTTTTTAAAAGAATATGATGGGAAAGAACAAAATAAGGTTATGACACAATTATAACTCATGAATTTTCAAGCTGAATGATAATAAAGTATGGAATCACATGACCGAAACCTAGTTTTTTTCAAAAACTGGAAAACAACGGTGGTAGGGCACTTTTATAGCTCCCTGTCCTTGTTAAATCAAGCAAAAAAAAAAAAATGAAGATATGGGTAATGTATCAGTTAGAATCCCTCGGCCAGTAATAGAAAACAGAATTCAAGCTTTTAAAAATTAGGGAAAATATTTATTTTCCTTTTTCTTTTTTTATTTTTAATTTTTTTAGCCTTTAATAAAAAGAAGTTAGATGAAAAGAAATGACTTCGGGATATCAGAAAAGACCAACTTATCTTTAATCATCTGTTCTGTAGTTTTCCTTATGATTAACTCCCTTCCTGGTTGCAAGATTAAAATCACACTTTTCATCCACATATGCAGACATGGCAAAGTGCTGGGGAGGGAAATGGATAATTAATTCCTTATTTCTCTGTGTGTGTGTCTCTGTTTCTATCTCTCTCTCACACTCTCTCTGAATGAAAAAGTACTGTATACTCAATATCTCTCCAGCAAATTTCTCTTGGATTTATGTTAGTCACTCTATCAGCAGAGACAATTTGCTATTAAACAATAATCAATTAGGTAAGCATTCTGCTAATGAAGATTGATAAATAAGCCCAAGGAAAACTAAAAGCTAATAAATATGAAGGAAGAAAATATTAATTTTTTAAACAATAGAATTAATAATTTTCATAGATATTTTGCCAGAAATTAAACCAACAGACAAATTCTTACTGTAATGAATAATGTATAAATATATAACATTAGAAATAAAGGTAAAGATATTACCATGGTTTTACAGCATTTTTAAAAGAAAATATAAGATACTTAACAAAATACGTAAAATGAACATATAGGGAAAAAATACAGCATTCTCTTTTATTGACAATTGTCAGTTCAAAAAACACAAGGGCAAAATGTTCCAGATCAACAAGAACTCTCAGAAACTGCAATGAAAAGTGGAAAAGGATGCAGTCACTTTGGAAATCTGGGAATCTATACCAAAACTGAGCATATGCTTCCCCAGCAATTCCACTCCTAAGTACATACCTGATAGAAATTTACACACCAACAGACATGGAAAAGTATGTTTAGTAACATTATTTAAATAATCCCAAACTGAAAACAACTCAAATGCCATCTATTATGGAATACATAAATAAATTGTGTTTTACATGTAAAATGGAATTCTACACAATAATGAAAAAACTATAGCTAAACCCAACCAAATCAAAAATACAATGTTGAACAAAATAATATAGGCACAGAAAAGTTAATTTCCAAATAAAACATAGCTACTTTACAGTGACAAACAATAGACTACTGGTTATCCCCAAGGGGATTAATGACAGCCAGAGGGCCTAAGAGAGCTATCTGGGGATACCAGTAATGTTCTGCATATTCATTACGTGCATATGTTTATTTTATAGAAATCCATTGAGCTATACATTTATTATTTTGTATATTTCCCTACATATGTTATACTTTAATAAAAAGGTTACTTAAAAATATTTTTCAAACAGCTTGTTCTCAAAATCTTCTGCAACTTGCTAGGTATATTGCTCTGGGCAAGACATATAACTTCTCCAAGCCTCAATTTCCCCATCTGTGTATCAGAGATAATAATTTTTCCCTCTTCATGTAGTTGTGAGGGTTAGATAAAATTATTCATGCTTTGAGAGGCCCAGGCAGGTGGATTCCTGAGATCAGGAGTAGAGAGCAGCCTGGCCAACATAGGGAACCCCATCTCTACTAAAAACACAAAAAAATTAATGGGGTGTGGTGGCAGGTGCCTGTAATTCCAGCTGCTCAGGAGACTGAGGCAGGAGAATCGCTTGAACCTGGGAGGTGGAGGTCACAGTGAGTCAAGATCGCACCACGGCACTCCAGCCTGGGAGACACAGTGAGACTCTATCTCAAAACAAAAAGTTATTCATGCAAAATGTTCAGCACAGTGTCTTGTATCTAGAAAGCACTGAGCAATTGACACCATAATGAGAATTATTAACAATTTATTTATAGGGCCTAAAGAAGGAAATGGTAACACTTACATGACCTGAATATATTCAAAAATGATGTTTATAGATAATATAATATTATGCTTATAAATAGATTCAGGAACAGATAGGAAGGCTCAGGATTTTACAGATGTCAATACTTTCTGTTATTAGATAACACATTGAATAAAATTTTAACAAAAATTCCAAGTGGCCTTTTCGTTGGACAAAAAACAAAATTATTCTGAAGTTCATTGAAATGACTGGTGATGACCAACCAATGGTTGAGAGTAAATGGTTCTCAGGGCAAGAGTTATATTTGCAATTATTTCTCTTTTGTGCAGTGCCTAGCCCAATTTCTCATAAGTAATTACGGGGAAAAAAAAGGACATGAAGAGAATAAAAGGACAAAGAGAAAAAGAAAAAAAGCACATGAAGATACAGTGGTAACTTGTAAGATTACATGATCATTCCTCGTGTCCAAGTTCAGATAAGCCAGAAATGATATTGAGATAAGCATTTGAAAATCTGGCCTTCCAAAAATAAAGAACAGATTTTTACAAAATACAAGGGCTAAAGGGCAACTTGTATGTACTCCTAATATTTATACCTAAACATCATAATCAATATTTTTATAATAATTTCTTATGTACAGAAAATTTGTTTCCAAATGTAATAATAATTGATAATAATGAAAACTGAAAGCATCTTAAATGTTCGAATGTAGGGGATTGACTGAAATAAATTTTTAATCATTATAATTTACTATTATTAAATATTATCAAATACAGTGTTTAAAAATCAGCATTACTCACAAGTTTTAAATATTTAATGACATGAAAACATTGCTGACACATTGCTAAATAAAAGTAGGAAGGCCTATGTACAAAAATATACATTGTGTAAATATATAAAGAGATAGGGCCAGGCACGGTGGCTCACACCTGTAATCCCAGCATTTTGGGAGGCTGAGGCAAGTGGATCACCGGAGGTCAGGAGTTCAAGACCAGCCTGGTCAACATGGTGAAACTCTGTCTCTACTAAAAATACAAAAATATTAGCCATGTGAGGTGGTAGGCACCTGTAATCCCAGCTACTTGGGAGGCTGAGGCACGAGAATCTCTTGAACTTGGGAGGTGGCAGAGGTTGCAGTGAGCCGAGACCAGGCCATTGCACTCCAGCCTGGGCAACAAGAATGAAACTTTGTCTCAAAAAAAAAAAAAAAAAAAAAAAGACAGAGTCCACAAAAAGCTATAGCAAAATCCTTAAAAGTAGTTACTTGTGTGTGATGAAGTCTAAGTACATTTTTATTTGTTCTTTTCTGTTTTCTGAATCAAACCTATTTACTTTATTAATTAGAAAATTGTGAAAATGCTCTTTTTCTAAAGAAAGAACAAAAATCTAGGAAACTCACAGAACAACATTAGGTGCTAGTCAGATTTATGTTCACTGTGAAGTCTAGTCGTGTTCCTTTTTAGCGTTATCTGGTCAAGTCCATTTAACTTACAAGTTTTTATAAATGGAAAATGGCAATATTATTAAATTAGTTCCTATCTAAGGATAGAATAAACAAGCAGAGTCGTACATAGTAAACTTTAAACTCCCCAAAAGGAGGCCAAGTGAGTCAAGAGGTGTAAGATATCAGAACTGCAAGGAAAAATAGTCACAAAAACCTGCCAAGGCTGGTTCTTGCCTGAATTAGGTGTCTTGCACGAGATAATACCTAAAGCCAATAGCAGAACAGCAAGAAAGCTCTCACAGCACTAGCAATAATGAATATTTAAATGTGTGATGTTTCCAAATAGTAATGCAATTACAACTTCTTTTTGAAAGTCATTTCCTTTTATTATTATTTACTTATTCATATGCACTATCCACCATTCACTCAACAAGTCTTTACTAAGTGTCTAATATGTGTCCTGCTATTGGTTGCGTGTTGGGGCTGCAATGATGGTGAGTCAGCATTCAAAGAACTCCCCCGAGGTTGTTCAGTGATGGAGAACCATGCGCTCCTGAATATTCTATATCCTAGTGTAAGTCACAGTTGCTTGTGCCGTACCCCCATGGCACAGCACAAAGAAAACAAGCAGAAAGGTGGTAGGAGTCTTGGGTGGGGAGGCTAATTTCATCTATCATCTGGCTTCCATTTAGGAAAAAATTAAAACATGATATATTAACTTTAATCTTAATCTTCAAGATCTCCAAAATCTTGTTGCGTCATTTATTTGATATCTGTTATTCAATTCCTGTTTTCTGAAATAAGTGAGGTACGCACTAAGCCCTAAGAAATGTCTTCAGTATGAAATTGGTATTTTTTTCTAGTATTAAAATTTTTATTCTAAAATCCAATTAATATCAAAAGAATCTTAATATCTTTTCCTGCATTCTTTTTTTTCCATTATGCTTTACTAAGTCTTCAAAATAATATTCTTCTTTGGCTTTTTTAAAAATTTAGGGTAAGTTATGATAGGACATTATGTTTTAGCTGTTAATTCTTATTTTGTAACTAGTAGGAAAATGTATATTGTATTCAGCTGTAATCATTGTGAATTTACCCATTTCAAAATGCCTTCACAGAATGAACTTCTTAAAATTATAAAATTGTATTAATTAGCATGATAATATTCTACTAAATATATTTTTATACCATCTCTTATGTGTCTCTCTTAATACATGATCGCTACCACCAAAGTAATGTAAAAACAACAAAAAAACTATCACTTGGTTTTCTAAAATGGCTATAAATCTCAAATTTCATCAATATCGCTCACTCACTGGAGAATTTTAAGAATAAATAAATAAGAAATTAGGCCGTGGAATATTATATCATCTACGTGAATTGTTATTTTTATAATGCTTAATGGACCCCTGTTTATTTCCTAACAATGCCTTTTATTTGTTCAATAGCAACATTGCTACATCAGTTTTCTTTGGAAACCGTTTGGCATATTTTTTCTGTTTTTTATTTTCTTTTTAATTCTTGAATTTTTATTTAAATTTGAGGTACAACAAACTGATATAATATAAATGCATAGTTTAAGGAATAATAAAATGGTCACTTATGAATTCACCACCTAGTTTAAGGAGTGGAATATTACCAGTACCTCCTCCCTGATCACATTTTCCCCAGGGGCCATACTATAATGAACTCTGAGCAAATCTTTCTCTTTCTTTTAATTTATTTTTTTATTTTTATTTTTTTATTATACTTTAAGTTCTGGGATACATTTACAGAACATGCATGTTTGTTACATAGGTATACACGTGCCATGGTGGTTTGCTGTATTCATCAACTCATCATCTGGTATTTCTCCTAATGTTTTCCCTCCCCTTGGCCCTCAGCCCTGACAGGTCTCAGTGCATGATGTTCCCTGCCCTGTGTCCACGTGTTCTCATTGTTCAACTCTCCCTTATGAGTGAGAGCATGTGGTATTTGGTTTTCTGTTCCTGTGTTTGTTTGCTGAGAATAATAGTTTCCAGTTTTATCCATGTGCCTGCAAAGGACACGAACTCATCCTGTTATGGCTGCATAGTATTCTATGGTTTATATGTGCCACATTGTCTTTATCCAGTCTATCATTAATGGGCATTTGGGATGGTTCCAAGTCTTTGCTATTGTAAATCCTGCTGCAATAAACATACATGTGCATATGTCTTTAAATATAATGATTTATACTCCTTTGGGTATATACCCAGTAATGGGATTACTGGGTCAAATGATATTTCTGGTTCTAGATCCTTGAGGAATCACCACACTGTCTTCTACAATGGTTGAACTAATTTACACTCCCACCAACAGTGTAAATGCATTCCTATTTCTCCATATCTTCTCCAGCATCTGTTGTTTCCTGACTTTTTAATAATCACCATTCTAACTAATGTGAGATAGTATCTCATTGTGGTTTTGATTTGCATTTCTCTAATGACCAGTGATGCTGATTTTTTTTTATGTTTCTTGGCCACATAAATGTCTTCTTTTTAGAAGTGTCTGTTCTTATCCTTTGCCCACTTTTTGGTGGGGTTGTTGCTGTTGTTGTTGTTTTTCTTGTAAATTTGTTTAAGTTCCTTGTAGATTCTGGATATTAGACCTTTGTCAGATGGATAGATTGCAAACATTTTCTCCCATTCTGTAGGTTGCCTCTTCACTCTGATGATAGTTTCTTTTGCTGTGCAGAAGCTCTTTGGTTTAATTAGATCCCATTTGTCAATTCTGGCTTTTGTTGCCCTTGCTTTTGGTGTTTGAGTCATGAAATCTTTGCCCATGCCTATGTCCTGAATGGTATTGCCTAAGTTTTCTTCTAGGGTTTTTATGGTATTAGGTCTTACATTTAAGTCTTTAATCCATCTTGAGTTAATTTTTGTATAAAGTATAAGGAAGGGGTCCAGTTTCAGTTTTCTGCATATGGCTAGCCATTTTTCCCAACACCATTTATTCAATAGGGAATCCTTTCCCCATTGCTTGCTTTGGTCAGGTTTGTCAAGAATCAGATAGTTGTAGATGTGTGGTGCTATTTCTGAGGCCTCTGTTCTATTCCATTGGTCTATATATCTGTTTTGGTACCAGTACCGTACTGTTTTGGTTACTGTAGCCTTGTAATACAGTTTGAAGTCAGGTAGCCTGATACCACCAACTTTGTGCTTTTTGCTTTGACTTGTCTTGACTATACGAGCTCTTTTTTGGTTCCATATAAAATTTAAAGTAATTTTTTCTGATTCTGTGAAGAAAGTTAATGGTAGCTTGATGGGGATAGCATTGAATCTATAAATTACTTTGGGTGACATGGCCATTTCCATGATATTGATTCTTCCTATCCATGAGCAAGGAATATTTTTCCATTTCTTTGTGTCCTCTCTTATTTCCTTGAGCAGTGGTTTGTTGTTCTCCTTGAAGAGGTCCTTCACATCCCTTGTACAGTGTATTCCTAGGTATTTTATTCTCTTTGTAGCAATTGTGAATAAGAGTTCACTCATGATTTGGCTCTCTGTTTGTCTACTATTGATGTATAGGAATGCTTGTGATTTTTCACATTGATTTTATGTCCTGAGACTTTGCTGAAGTTGCTTATCAGCTTAAGGAGATTTTGGGCTGAGACGATGGGGTTTTCTAAGCATATAATCATGTCATCTGCAAACAGACAATTTGACTTCCTCTCTTCCTATTTGAACACCACTTATTTCTTTCTCTTGCCTGATTGAGCTGGCCGGAACTTCCAATACTATGTTGAATGGGAGTAATGAGAGAGAGGATCTTTGTCTTGTGCCGGTTTTCAAAGGGAATGCTTCCAGTTTTTGCCCATTCAGTATGATATTGGCTGTGGGTTTGTCATAAATAGCTCTTAGTATTTGAGGCATGTTCCATCAATACCTAGTTTATTGAGAGTTTTTAGCATGAAAGGGTCTTGAATTTTATCGAAGGCCTTTTCTTCATCTATTGAGATAATCATGTGGTTTTGTCATTGGTTCTGTTTATGTGATGGATTACATTTATTGATTTGTGTATGTTAAACCAGCCTTTTGTCCCAGGGATGAAGCTCACTTGATCATGGTCGATAAGCTTTTTGGTGTGCTGCTGAATTTGGTTTGCCAGTATTTTACTGAGAGTT
>CAUYLG010069971.1:0-76050 GCA_963573385.1 Cacajao melanocephalus
GTTTTTTTTTTTTTTTCCCAAGGTACACCCAATCCCAACCCCCCGGGCACCTGGTGACATTGCGTTAAACTGCCAAAAAAAAAAAAAAAAAAAAAAAAAAAAAAAAAAAAAAAAAGATGTTTACTATAATTAGCCATCAAAGAAATGTAAATCAAAACCACAATGAGATATCACCTCATACCTCCTAGGACGGCCATAATCTAAAAGACAGACAACTACAAGTGACGGTGAGGATGCAGAGAAATTGGAACCCACACACCCTGCTGGTGGGAATGTTAAATGGCGCAGCTACTTTGAAAAACAGTTTGGCAGTTCTTCAAAAGGTTAAACATGGAGTCATCATATCACCCAGTTTGGGGTACACAAAAACTTATATACAAATGTTCATAGCATGTGGACACTTGTATTTATAAGCTAATACTTACATAGCCAAATAGTGGAAACAATGCAAATGTCCACCAACTATAAGATAAAAATGTGTTTTATCCATAAAATGAAACATTATTTGGAAATAAAAAGAAACAAATGATGAATACATGCTACAATATAGGTGAAACTAAAAAAAAAAAAAAAAGCTAAATAAAAGGAGCCAATCAGCCAATCACACATGTTATACAACTTCATTTCTATGAAAGATCCAGAATAGGCAAATCCATAGAGACAGAAAGTAGGTTCATGGTTTCTCAGAGTTGGGGATCGTTGGGCAGAATGGAGAGTAACTGAGAATAGTATCGTGGTTCTTTTGGGGGTAATGAGGATGTTCTAAAATTGTGGCGATGATTGCAGCACCCGGAATATACCAAAAGTATTGAACTGTACACTTTACATGGGAAATTGTTTATGAATTATATCTCACTCAGGTTGTATTCTTATTTTAAAAAGAGATGCATTGGTAACAAATAGGAAACCATCAGGGTAATAAGACACTAGGGTTCTTTCATTTGAAAATGTACTGGGTCGAGGGTGGGGTGCCAGGCCTCAGGCAGGGAGACAGTGGCAGAGAAGTGGGTCAGATGTTGCACCTGCCCTCAGGCTGGCCACAGTCCTGCTGGAGTGCCAGAAGGGTTCATGCAAATGCGAGAAGATCAGTGTTTGGGGAGCACGGGATCTTAGGAGCTCCTGGGAAGCATGTAAGGTTACCTTCTGGGAGTGAAACTGGAAATAGATGTACATAGGAGAGCAGAGAAATGCAAAGTCTCCAGGAGCAGAGTAGGTCCCTGATCCCAGGGTTCAGCTGGAGCTCATGTCAATGTATGGTTGCATCTAAAGCTGTGCTTCTCTACATTGATGAATTTACCATCTGAGAGATATTTCAAAATGTCTGAAGACACTTTTGATTGCCACAGCTGAAGGGGTGGGGTGCTACTGGCATCTAGTGGGTAGAGGCTAATGATGCTACTCCACGTCCTACAGTGCAAAGGACAGCTCGCCAACAACAAAGAATTACCTAGTCAAAGATGTCAGTAGTGCTGAGAATCAGAAACCCTGATCTAAAGCAAGAAAATGTTGATCAGCAGGGAACAATCAGCCACAGATAAGTTTAGAAAAGGCAGAGTCACAGAAGCCAACTTCAGAATTGTGTACCCAGAAAACAGATGTTGAAGTCCTAACCCCTAGTACTTCTGAATGTGACCTTAGTTGGAAATAGTCATTGCAGATATATTCAGTTAAGATGAGGTCATACTGGAGGAAGGTGGGCTCCAATCCAATATGATTGGTGTCCTTGTAAAAATAATGCCTTGTGAAGAACCGTGCGGACAGGGAGAACATCACGTAAACATGAAGGCAGACATCAGGGTGACGTGTCTACAAGCCAAAGATTGCCAGCAAACCACCAGAAGCTAAGAGAGGGTCATGGAACAGACTCTCCCTCCCAGCCCTAAGAAGGAACCCGTCTTGGGACACCTTGATCTAGGTCTTCCAGCATTCAAACTGTTAGACAGTAAACTGCTGCTGCTGTTTAAGTCATCCAGTTTTTTACATTGTTATGGCAGCCCTAGAGACTAATACATCTGATATACTGTTTATGGGAAATGATGCATTGGCCAATAGACTTTGCACATCCTGGACCCCCTGGGCATAAGCATCATTCAGTCCCTGTGCTTTCCTTAGTTCTGTTTTCAGGCTTACCAAGTTATGATACCCATACCAAGCACAAGTGTGCCAGTCCCAATACCTCTCAAGGCCTGAGTTCTTCAGAACTTTTTTTTTCAACTTTTATTTTAGATCCAAGGGATACATGTACAGTTTTGTTATCTGGGCATATAGCATGATGCTGAGTTTTGGGGTCCAAATGATTTCATCACCCAGGTACTAAGCATGGTACCCAGTAGTTTATTTTTCAACCCTTGCTTCTCTCCCTCAGTAGTCCCCAGTTCCTATTGTTGACATTTTTTATGTGCATGATTACCCAATGTTTAGCTTCTACCTAAAAATGAGAATGTGCAGTGTTTGATTTTCTGTTTCTGTATGAATTTGCTTAGGATAATGGCCTCCAGCTACCTCCATGTTGCTACAAAGACATGATTTCATTCATTTTAATGATTGCATAGTATTCCACAGGGCATATGTATCATATTTTTTAAATTTATTCCACCACAGATGGGCACCTAGGTTGATTCCCTGTCTTTGCTATTGTGAATAGTGCTGCAGTGAACATGCAAGTGCATATGTCTTTTTGGTAGAATGATTTGTTTTCTTTTGGATATATATCCAGTAATGGGATTATCGAGTCAAATGGTAGTTCTAAGTTCTTTGAGAAATCTTCAAACTGCTTTTCACAGTGGGTGAACTAATTTACATTCCTACTAACAGTGTATAAGTGTTCTCATTTCTCTGTGGCCTTGCCAACATCTGTTGTGTTTTGACTTTTTAGTAATAGCCATTCTGACTGGTGTGAGATGGTACCTCACTGTGGTTTTAATTTGCATTTCTCTAATATTAGTGATGTGGAGTATTTTTTCACATGTTTGTTGGCCACTTGTATGTCTTCTTTTGAGAAGTGTCCGTGTCTTTTGCCCATTTGAAAAATAAGATTATTTGTTTGTTTGCTTGTTAAGTTCCTTATAGATTCTGGATATTAGATTTTTGTCAGATGCATAGTTTGCAAATATTTTCTCCCATTCTGCAAATTATCTCTTTATTGATAGTTTCTTTTGCTGTGCAGAATCTCTTTAGTTTAACTAGTGGTCAATGTTTTTTGTGTTGCAATTGGTTTCGAAGACTTAGTCATAAATCCTTTTCCAAGACTGATGTCCAGAATGATGTTTTCTTCTAAGATTCTAAGATTTATGTCTAACAGCTAAATCTTTAATCCATCTTGAGTTAATTTTTGCATATGGTAAGAGATAGGAGTCCAGTTTCATTCTTCTGCATGTGATTAGCCAGTTATCCCTCACCATTTATTGAATAGGGAGTCCTTTCCCTATTGCTTATTTTTGTTGACATGATCAAATATCAGGTGGCTGTATTTCTGGGCTCTATATTCTATTTCATTGATCTATGTGCCTGCTTTTGTACCAGTACCATGCTGTTTGGTTACTGTAGCCTTATAGTATAGTTTGAAGTTAGGCAACGAAATGCCTCTGGCTTTGTTCTTTTTGCTAAGGATTGCTTTGTCTATTCTTTCCTGAGCATTGACAAGAGAGAAGAATTTCTATCCTCTGAGCAGAGAACCAGATGGAGCTGGCCTTACCTTAGACCAATGATTTCCAGAGTGTTCACAGCAACAGATAAGCAAGACCTTCCACTAGAGTAAAGGAGGTAACTATTAGACATTATTTAGAATGTGTTTAAAATTATAAATAAATTAAGGTTTAATAATTTTTAATGTATGGATTGACAATAGAACCTGTAATTAATTTATGAACAAACAATCACATATTGCTCCAGAATAATTTCAGTGATGGTGATCGGTGGTCACTGCCTTAGACATGGCCTCAGATAACAGCACTGCAATTTCTCTGATCTACTCTTGCTTGAAATTGATCCATAAAAGACCTTGAGTATTAGGCTAAGGGTTCTGGCATTTATCCCGTGGGCTTTGAAAGCCCTCAGAAAGTTTTAAGTACAGCGTAGTAATTAATGGTGTGGGTTCTACACCAAACTGAATAATTTATTTGCTCTAATATTTACTACCTCTTTGATCTTGAGCATGTTATTTAGCCCTTTTAAGCCTCTGTTACCTTATCTGTAAAACAGGATAATAAGAGTAACCACCTCCTGATGTTACTCCTGATAAGAGTAACCACTCTCTTGGCCCCACATCTCCATGTAAGATTCAGACCTCAAGCCACCACATTCTAGAACTAGCTCTTCAAATATAGGTGGAAACTGCCTAAAAAGCAGTATTTGAAGATGTAAATTCTTCTTTGGTTTTTAAGACCTGTTCCCTCATGACTCAGTTCTAGGCATAACGGCTTTTTAAGGGGCTCAGATAACATGCTAAGGCACATCTGGAAGGTGTAAGCCGATACATTTGGCATTTGTTTCCAAGATTAAATCCAGGTCTACCACACTCCAGTGTACCAACCTGTCTTTATTCTATTATGGTAAGCTTTAAAACTAGCTCCTCTTCAAATGACTTTTTCAACTTCAAGATATTATTACTTCCTGGTTTAACACCACAGCATTGGGGCTGCACCTGTCCCCACCACTAATCAGCATTAATTGAATTTTTAAATCCAAATTAAAAATGACAGGTGCTGTTATTATGTTCTTAATCACTCGACTTCTAGCTGGTTTTAAAATTGCTTTCCTCTCCCCTTCAGAAAATCCAAATCATTTTCTCAGTTTAAGAAGGAAGTATTTGCAGGTGCTGAATTTGTCCTTGTAGCGCTAACGCCCAGTGATCCTCTGCCAAATTACATTCAAGAGCGCCATCTCCTGGCCAAAGCTTAAAAGAAAAACAAAAAAATAAGCAGGTGCCTAAATAGTTTTGTGCCTTTAATCAACTGCTTAACTAGTTAACCATGAAAATGAGCTTTTTAGGGCTAATGAGAGTTACTCAATTTGCAGAAATTGGGTGTTTATTTTTGTAGCATGATTTTACAGCTGCCTGCATCCTGTCTCCTTTACAGTGTGTAACATCTGCTTCTGCTGCATTGTTGGTGTACATGGTGTTGCTTAAAGGCCCCTTCTGGATGCTAAGGGGCATGGCATGTGCTAGGTTTCCCAGGTTGAAAATCTGATTCAGGATTTCAGACAGGCTTCTGGGTTTAGCTTAGGACCCAGGAATCAGGTACACATTCTTAATATTTAAATATTAGACAAGAAAGTTATAAGAAGGCAGGTTGAACTTTAATGATACTGTTACACAGCAAACAATGAATGAAAACTGAAGCAACCTGGTCCAGAGTCAGTACATCTATGGCTATCTATCACTGCTTTTTTTTTTAAAAAAAGATGCAGTTACTGCTGTAATAATTAAATATGTATGTTTCTGATGGGAAAAGAGAAACATACTTTCTACAAAATTGCAAACTAAAAATAATTAAGATGTGTGGGGAAAATAGGATTGAGGCAGACAACCAAAACCACATGCAGCTTTGCAACCAGAACATTAACAAAGGTAATAACAATCTTAATTAAAATGCTAGCACAGTTTAAAGAGTATGCTCACTCAGTGTCTAATACATAAACTCTACATGAAATAAAGGACTTTGCCTTAAAAAGAAGAAGAAAGGCCCGGCACGGTGGCTCATGCCTGTAATCTCAGCACTTTGGGAGACTAAGGCAGGTGGATCTCTTGAGGTCAGGAGTTTGAGACTGGCCTGGCCAACATGCCAAAACCGCATCTCTACTGAAAATACAAAAATTAGCCAGGTGTGGTGGTGCATGCCTGTAATCTCAGCTATTCTGGAAACTGAAGCAGGAGAATCCTTGAACCCAGGAGGTGGAGGTTACAGTGAGCTGAGATCGTGCCACTGCACTCCAGCCTGGGTGACAGAGCGAGGCTGTCCCAAAAAATAAAACAAAATTTAAAAAAAAAAAAGAAAAAGATTGGGTAATTTGATAAAAGGCAATGTAAGAGTGCTTATAGTCTTCTGAGTCATGAAAATAAGGAAAAACTGCCTAGGATCAGGGAGAACTGAGCCATGGGGACTCCTGAGCTAGAAATTATGGCTCGCCTAAGGTCAGAGAGAGACTTGAAGCAAATGAGAACTGTGGACAACACTGCTTCCCTCATCAGCCTGCCTCATTCAGCTGTTTGTGCCCTCCGCCTTTGTCTTCTGACATTTGCCCATGCAAAATGCTGACTGGCTAGGAACGTCACAGTTGAAACCGTGTATTATCCCATTTTACTAACGTTGTTCCACCATACGTCAACCACATTTGAGCTAATTTATGTTGAAATCACACACAAACACACAAGTGTTATAGCAAAACAGACTGCACGTGGGATGCTTCTCCAGCACACATCTTAGCACTAACCCCTGCTAAAAGGATGAATTCTGTCAACCCTGCTTCCCTTTATGTCCTGTCTCCCTATACCTCAATGCCAGGTTCACAGATGTCTCCACGTGCCAGTCAAATAGGGTCAATCATGACTCTGGGCTCCAAGGCTCCTGTGATGTCCAAGGTGCTGTGCTATACTAGTTAGCAAGAGTGTGTATTTGACAAGGTTATTCTGGTTACAAGTAAGAGAATCCCAACTAAAACTGTCCTAGGAAAGTGAGAAAAGCTTGGTTGACGTAATAAAAAGTCCGGATGTGATGTGGCTTCAGGCTTAGCTGGAGGGGAGCAATTCTGATCCTTGTACCTTTGTCTCTCCCACCTCCACTATCCACTTCCCTTGGTGTTGGGGGGTGTCACTCTTTTTCCCAAGCCTTCTCACAGAGGGCACCTGGATTCTCCAGATTCATAATCCTCAGAACTAGCAATCCTATAGGAAAATGAGCTTTTCTATCCCAATAATTTTTGCCAAAATAAACACAAAACCAGGAACTGTCTTCTTTGTACAAGCTCCCCAACCTTGAACCAGTCTACTGTGGTCTAACCTGTCTCTGATTGGCCAGGCCAGGGTGTAGGCTGACGCTTGGATTCAAAGATTGCTTCAGCCCCACCCAAACCACAGGTACAAAGAGAGGGAGATGTCTCTCTTCAAAAGGAAGACAGGTGCAGTGCCTGGAAAGGGAAACGGATCAACTCAGACTCCCATCATTCACTGTGGTCCAAGCCAGGCACCTGCCAAGTAAATCTGATTTGTGATGAATATGCCATCTGAAGGAGACTATTTATCTTCGACTTAAAAGAGTAGAAAATATCTCAACACACCATTAATTTATAAGCAGGTTTACTATGGAAGTAAATAAATAATTATAGACTATCTAGCAAAGGTTTAAAATCTTCAAGCTGACCTGGCTTTCCTGTGTATTTTGTTTAGCTCAATGGTATCATTTTTTGGTTTTTGTTTTTATTGTTAAAAATTAGTTGCCAACATTTCAAATTTGCACATTTTAGGGCTTCCCTTAAACTGGAGCCACACTGGGCTTGTTTTTCTACGTGGCAGCAGTAGTTTGTGTGGAATAACAGCTGCCCCTTTATTGAACCAGCCTCTCCTGTCTGCAATAGTCCCCACTATGCCCTGTGCTCTTCCAGTCTCCCTCACTCTGAGCTACCTGGTAGTGGAAGCATTTAAGTTTACAATCTGCCCTGTGAATTTTGTTCTGGCCACACACCTCCTCAGTTGGCAGCTGGCAAGTGTTCTCTGGTGAGGGAGGGCTGAGCCAGGTGCTTTCTGTCTTGCTCTGCTGTCCTAGTCTAATGGTGCTTCTGGCACTCCTGAAGCTGAGTCAGTGGTCGGGTACTCTATTAAGACATGGCTACCTTAGCTCTACATCTTTAAAGTTAATTAACAGGTAATGTCTTGAGATATTTATTCTAGCTTACTCCCTCAGCTGTAGCAAATAAAAAGGTAAAATTTCCCACCCCCATTACTGGAAGAACAGTCAAACGTTTGTGTCTGTGAGACCTAAGTGACCTTTGCCTTATGGGAGAATTAACAGGCTTTTGTTTTCAAAGGCCTAGTCACATAGAACCTATAGAGCTGGATTGTTCCCTAGTGGAAAGTATTCCAAGAGTTGACAAAGAGGGAAAACACTCGGAAAAGAATTACATTCTTTGAGACTTGAACAACAGAGTGGAGATGCTGGATTCATCAATGTCCATGACCTTTGCCTCACACAAAGTGTTCCTGTGGGGCAGGACTCATTATCTGTTAGAATGCTTTGTATTGCAGATGACAGAAAACACAGCCAAACAGGCTTAAGGAAGAAGAAAGACAAAAGGAGTTGGGTAATTTTTTCGTTTATGTTACTGCAAAGTCCAAGAGTAACTAACCTTCAGGTATGTCTTGATCCAGTGACCCAAAAAGATACCATGAATACTAATTCTATCCATCTCTCAACATTGTGTTTCCCTCTGTTGGTTTCATTGTCAGGATCCCTGTAATGGCCCCCAGCAGCTGTCTCGGACCCCACCCCCAAAAATCTAACTGGCTTCTCAGTAAAATATATGTCAATTACTAAGCCAACCACTAAAGTCATAAGATATAGTACTCTAATTGGCCAGTCACATGTGTCTTCCCTGAAACAGGGGAATTGGAATGCTGCAAGTGAGGACCAAGAGAGGACATGGATGCTGAGCAACAAAAACAACTAGAAACTCCAAATGAAACCACCTGTGCAAAAATTATAACAGAAAATTAAGGCAGTTAAAAATGATTTGATATAACCCCCACCCACCCACCCACAACATATACACACAACTTGCCTTTCTGTTAATCATTCCTGGGCTTAGGCTAAGCTAACTTTGGGAGACATTTAGTTTATAGTTTAAATGATAATAGGCCCTAAAACTCAACTGCTTTTGTAAAGCTAATGAAAGGCCATCAGGGAAAGGAAAGGAACCCAAAGACTGCTGAAGTCCTGAGGATAACGTCACTATTGTAGATTGGCCTTTTGAGAGAGCTTTTCATGTTTTTTGCAAGTCTGGCATCCATGGCTCTACCTAGACCTGCTAACCACATTCCTGTGGCCCCACCCAGAAGCAACTCAGCTCAAGAATACAGCTTCAACCCCCTGTGATTTCATCTCCATCCTAACCAATCAGCAGCAAACACCTATTACCTGGCCATTCCCACCCCTTCCCCCAGACAGCCTTTAAAAAAACCCCAATCTAGGAGCCTTCAATGAGATTGATTAATCTCTGTTTCCTGCATGACATGGCCTTGGCCAGCCTCACATCAGTTAAACTCTTTCTTTACTGCAATGCTATAGTCTTTATTTGTGCAGCAGTCAGGAAGAACCCATCAGGCAGTTACACAAATAGATCATTAAGGATACTGGGCACCGGGCTTAGGATTCTTGGCAAAGATCTGTGTACTTGCCTGCTATGACAAGCATGGGCTCCACTGCTTCTTAATGGATCCAACAGGACACAGGCAAGTATTACCAAGAGCTGAACCTACCTGCAAGGAGACTTCTTTTGGAGAGACCCAGAAGCCCTTAGGACTCTGCACAATCACTAGGTAGGAAGGCTGTGCATGGGTGCACAGTGCAGACACACAGTCACACACACACACACACACACACGCACAATGGCAGACTCTGCTGTCTCACTAATGCTAGAAGATAAAGGACCTAACCAAATCCATTTGTTTTGAGATGTGATGGCTCTAACATTTAAATAACCATAGCAGATACATTTTCATCATATCAACTTTCTGCTTTCCTCTACTGTCTCTTTCCTGCAGCTTCTGAATGATTGCCACTATATTCCACTGTATTCTATACCCTCCTTTTTCATCTGCTCTAAGTCAACCCTCTCTGCACTCTGTTATCAGGTGGTGCCACATTTCACTGGCCACAATCTGGCTTTGTTCTGACAGCATCAAAGCTGTGTACTCCAGGCCATCCTGGCTGCTACGGTGTAATCCCGATCTACACTGAGAAAACAGGTAGTTGCCTCCCTTCAAAAAGCTTCTTCATTTATGTTAGAAAGAATTGGCCCCCCGACCAACCAGAGATTTTTTTTTAAATAGTAAAAACTTCAAAGCCAAGCTAGTGGCCAAAAGATAAATAAATAAATAGTAAAAACATATATAAGGCAAGCCCAGTGGCCAGGAGCAGTGGTTCATGCCTGTAATCCCAGCACTTTGGGAGGCTGAGCTGAGACGATCACTTGGGCCCAGGAGTTTGAAACCAGTTTTAGACCAGTTTGAAAATCTGATTCAGATTTTCAGCCTGGGCAGCAAAGTGAGACCTCATCTCTGTGAAAATTTTAAAAACGTAGCCGGGCATGGTAGTCCACACCTGTGATCCCAGCTACTTGTGAGGCTGAGGTGGGAGGATTGCTTGAAGCTGGGATGTAGAGGGTTACAGTGAGCTATGATCGTGCCACTGAACTCCAGCCTGGGAGACAGAGAGATACTCTATCAAAAAAAAAAAAAAAAAAAAAAAAGCCCTTTATTGTGGTGCTTGTTGGTTTCCTCACTTAAGAACAAAATTTTTCAATCATTTTACCCTCTGTCCTTTTTTGTTACATGTAAAAATCCCATCTCTTCTTCTAACGGAAGTTTATTTTTATTTTGAGACACAGTCTCACTCTCTTACCCAGGGTAGAGTGCAATGGTACAATCTCGGCTCACTGCAACCTTCACCTCCCAGGATCAAGGGATTCTCATGCCTCAGCCTCCCCAGTAGCTGAGACTACAGGTGCCCGCCACCACACCAGGCTAGTTTTTATATTTTTAGTAGAGACAGGGTTCTGCCATGCTGAACAGGCTGGTCTTGAACTCCTGGCCTCAAGTGATCTGCCTGCCTTGGCCTCCCAAAGTGCTGGGATTACAGACATTAGCCACTGTGCCTGGCCTTCTAAGGTAATTTGAAATAGTCATACTATTTTGGCTACAAATTAAATCAAAGCGATGATACTTTTAGATTACACACTCCCCAAAAAAAGATTCTGATGAAACCTCAAAGGATAGGGACATAGCCCAGCCCCATAGACAATTGTTACTTAGCCAGGATTTTTTTAAAAAGCAAGGACTTCTATAAACGCTTATGTGCTAATATTTGATTCACTACCTTTTTTTGTCCTTTCTGCCCTTTGTTAAATTTTGCTGAGAAATGTTAAATTTGACAAGCGAAGTGGTGACAAAGATTCTTTGTTTGGCCAAATGTTAGTCAGGCTCCTGAACCTTCTCCTTGGCCTATCTGTGTACTTCGTTGTAAAATCTCATTTTAGCAAAGAGCTCTGCTAAGTCAGTTTAGCAAGAACATCCCCGAATTATATATAACATCTTGGACATCTGATCAGTTTCCTCATTCTCCACTATCTCCCAGGTGATGTTCAATGACACTGGCCTGTCTTCATCAAGAATCTTGTTAGATCGGTTTAGCCAGTTACATCAGAATCCTCTCAGCCCCAATGTTTCCTCTTTTAATAATTTTCCATCCACTGATCCCCAACCTGCTCCTTGGCTCTAAATTCCCACTTGTCCATGCTGTGGTTGGAGTTGAGCCCAATCCCTCTTCCCCACTGCAGCAGTCCCTGTACCCGTCTCCTGAGTAAAACCTTCCCTGCCATGCTTTAATAAGGATCATTGAATGGTTTTTCTTTAAGAGTGGACATTGACCAAACTGAAGCCTCAATCTTTTACAGCTCAATATACACACACACACACACATATATATATACACATACATATGTTACATGAATGTTTATATAATTATACACACACTACATACACTTATGTGTGTGTATAATTATACACACATACACAAATATACACACTTAAGTGTGTGTGTATATGTATATATTTGCATAAATTGTAAGTATATATACACACATTTATGTATATTGAATCACACAAACAGCAAAAAACAGACCTCAGTCCTGTCCTCATGGAGCGCAGCGTCTAGCTGGGGAGACAGACATTAGTCAATCTCATAAATGTGATAGCGAAGCTGTTTCACTCCTGTCCCAGATCAAGGGAAATTACAAATTTGTTCTACTCTGGCCCCCACTGAGTCAGGCAATAGTTTCCCTTCTTGCCCCCTGCATCTGTCAAGGTACCAAGCACCCTGCCACCACCTCACATTCTGAGGGGTGACTGAGCATGCTAGGCAACAGAAAGGGGGCATGTCCACAGGGGCTGATGAGTTTTCCATCTATCCCTGCCTTGTCTTCTCCCCAAGGCAGGACTTGGCCTCTTTTTAACTAATCTCTTGAAGAGAAAGAAAAAAAAAAAACCACTCACTCTGCAAGTTTGCACTGGAATATTCAGTCTTGTGCTTAGACTAGCAACATTTTCCTGCTTGCTTGCTTTCACTTGAATATCTGCAGGCTTTTATTCTAATTCCACGGTGGGGGATATCTGTCTAGCTGCTCCAACTGGCAGGGAAGAAGCCTTCCTGATTCAGTCTAAAGGAAGTTAGGGAGCACATGGTGGATGGGGTGGAGAGAAACACTCTCAAGAATATTTGGAAATGTGATCAGCAAACACAAGGGAGCTTGGCATGGTGTTTGAGACCTAATAGAGAGGGTGTAGTTTACAGGGAACGAAGTGGAAGGGGCCCATCCGGAAGGCACGGAGACTAGTAAGGAGATCATTAGCAGTAGACCAGAAAGGGAGAACAGTGATTTAGACTCAGATGGGGGCAATGGCAATGTGGTGGCTGGATGGATCTGGGCTGCATTTTGTAAGTAACGTTGGTAGGACTTGCTGAGGGGTGAGGGAAAAGCAGGATGGAGGAAATCTAATTCCTAGATTTCCAACGTGAGCAAGCTGGGTGGGTGGTGATGCCATTTACTGAGATAAGGAATACATGGGGAGGATTGGATTTGGGAAGAGGCGGGGTTCTAAAGAGTCTTGAAATAGCAAATTGCTCCATTTGATTTTTATCTTAATAGGGTCAGAAATGACTCTGCAGCAGCAGTATGTGCTGTTAGGGGCAAAGGCAGGCAGGGGTTTAAATCCTCTGCCACCCACTACTTGTTTGACCGTGAGCAATGTCAGTGACCTCTTGGTATAACAACTGCCTAATTTGCAGGGCTAAATGGAATATTGGAAGTGCACAGGATTCTTGGCTGTGTCCGTGGCTACTCCTTAGCAAGCAAAATTAGCTAACACTTCCCAAGGATCCACTGGCTGTTGTTAAGAATCCCAAGAGTCAGTGAGAGTGTGGATGGGGTAGAGAGGTCCTTAGCGGGGCAAAGGGGACCACGAGAACCAAGGTGGGGAGAAGAAAAGGCTGATAGACCCCTGGCCTAGTTTGAGGGACTGATTTGGGGCCATCCCCAACCAGGGCCAGGGGTGGAGGGTGGAAGTAGGGTATACAGAGGTGAGGGGGAATAGTTAGATTGGCTGGGGAGTGGGGCAGAAGGTGGGGAAGGTCGGGCATGGAGTCAGAGGCTGAGGATACTCTGTTCGTGAAGGCATCGGTGCTGCTGTTTCAAGAGCCAGGTGACCCAAAGTGACTCAGAGTTGAGGAGGGAATGTTCATACCACACCAGACCCCCACTGAGGGCTTAGGGGGCCACCAACAGATGACAGACAGCTGCACCTGACAGAGCAGTACAATAAACCAAGGGCACCATCAGCAGGGACAGGATGGTTTCCAGGCAGCAACCTGCAGGCAGGAGTGGAGAAGCATGAATGGGCTCACACCTGAGCACAGGTAGGCAGAAATACCTGGGTGTCACTATGAGAGCACCTGAAACTCCTCTGTGAGCAGATGGGGCTTACAGCTCTCATGATGTGAGATTCAGTGTTCATTCAATTTTATTTTATATTCTCAATCTGGGGAAGCCAGGGGGACTTGAGGTAACACAGGTAAGGCTAGCAATGGCCAACAAATGGTAAGTGTGGCTTATGCGGCTTTCCACCTACCCCTTAACCCCCTTTATAATAAAAGGCCCTTCTGGTCCAGATTCCACTGTTTTGTATTTCAATAAGAACCCTCTTTGCCTCACATTGGCATCATCTTGCACATAGCTCAGCTTCTCCTTATTATACTAACCATAAAGTGAACATACGTTCTCTGTTGCCTGGCAACATAAGAAAAAGCTGATATATGAGGCTAAGAGAAACAGAGATAATATTTACTCATCCATTCAACAAATATTTAGCTTGATATGTGCTAGGCATTTTGTTGATTCCAAAACAAATTTTATGTTTATTTCAAAATAAACTTGGTAGTACAACTGGCACATCTACAAAATACATTTTTGGTTTTGTATTATGCTTTTTACCTTTTGTATGAGATTTTACTATAAGAAAAACTAGTATTTACTATGACAACACACATACACACACACACACACAAAACCTTAGCAACTGCTCTAAACAGTGTAACACACACAATGCTTTCCTGCTTTCATGTCATTCACTCTTAAAAATCATAGTTGGACAAGCAGCTATGGGTTATAATCACATGATCTGCACACAGACATAAGCTAAGAGGAAACAGCACCAAAAAATCCTTGCCCCCTAAAGAGCTTATAATCTGGTTGGAAAGATAAGAGATATTCCTGAAATAACTACATTCCCCCTAAAGAGACAGGTACTCAGTAGACTACCTTCATAGCTCACTGTTACAGGATGAAGCCATGTGGCATGTTTGTTGTCACTTTCAGGCCAAGCATTTAATTGTCTATGCAAGACCTTCCAGATCTCTCTTTTCCTCTGGCACAGCAATCAGCACCATTTGAGTTGTGGCAGTGCTATCATTTTGGGTTCCTGAGTGTTTTCTGTGAGCAGAGCTCCCTCCTAATGCATGATAGACACATAGCAGGAATGAGAAACCTGTTTTTGTTTTAAGCCATTGAGTATCGGAGATTGTTTGCTGTCACAGCGTGAGCTGGGTTATTCTGACTGAGAAACACTAACAGGATGAAATGGCCAAACCTCTAGGGCACTTGAGAGAATAGAAGATCTTGAAGAACTGATACCAGCAGATGCAGTTACTTTTTTTAAGGGTGTTCCAGAAACTACAGGCTGCCAAGCTTGACTTTTGCTCTCTACAAGAGTCTAAATGGAATAAGTAAAAAGAAAAGTTGATGGGCCTGTAGAAAAGAAAGCAACAATCCTAACCAGTGCAGTTCATCAAGGACAATCACAGCCAAGTAGTTTTCATTTGCTTTACAGACAGGTTTTATGGCAAGATCTTGGTAGGTAACAGATGGCGTACTCAAATTAGGATGACTTCAAAAGAAAGTTGTATAAAGGGATTATATACAAAGATGAACAAGATGTACAAAAATCCCAGAGAGTAGTACAGAATCCTGGCCTAATAACAGTAGGGATGTTGCTACCTCTGAGCATGAAGGGGTGAGGGCAGCCTGAACTCTGGAACTAGCAACGTGCAAACAGAGGGCCTATATGCAGAGACACCTGCCCAGCTGGAAGTGACCCTGCATTAAGGGAATTTGGAGATAACCCAAATCCCCAACTCATCCTTCTCATTCCTTCCAATCTCCTTTGTCTCCATTGATCAAACCCAACTGAAAATCCAGCTAGAAGGCCAAGAAGCCATTGACGTAATCCATGCCGTCAGCTCCTGGGGCACAGAGCAGGGTGGACAGGGTGGAAAGCAGGTCTGCAGCAGCCAATAGGAGACTTCCAGCTGAAGACTATTATGGAAATCAAATATTCTAAATGTATCCAGACACATGTGAGGTATTTGACAAGGAATGTTAGAAATTCCTTGAGGAAAAAGTGAAGAAATTCATGACAGATACACATATCTGGTTGAACAAAGCACATGTCATTGATGTGATATAAAGCTGCTTATAGAAAGTAAAGTACCCGACTTATAGAAAGCAAAAATAACATTTATTATTATTGTTTTTATTGTTGTACTATAACTAAAAGGTTCTAAATAGGAAAGCAATATTGGTCACAGCCTTATCCGTGCACATTGCATTCATTCCCTGGAGTGGGTGGTGAACACTGGAGTTTTATTACTTCAGCCTGCACCTCCATCTCACCTCTGGCAATAGCACCTTCCTATTTTCCAGGGAACATACCCCCAATCTTTGTGTTTCAGATGTGGTCAATTGCCACATCTCCTCCTAATCCCCAACTCCAAAGGGTGGACACCTGAATGAGTCAGGCCAACATTCCTACAGCAACTAGCCAGAAAGGTGTTATCTTACCTTTGGGTTACGGTACTGGAAAGATCCAAGTCTGGAGCACTGGACAGCTATCTTCCCCAGCTCAGCAGAAGAAGCCATTTATAGTAAGAGAGTACATGATCCTCACACAAAGAGAAGTAAGGAAAAAAAATCTATTGAAGGAAAATGATTCTAATAATGTTGTCTGAGTTCCTGGATCAAACTGTTACTGATGTTAACCCTCTCTAAACGTCTCAGTTATATAAGCCACTACGTTAACTTTTTTACTTTTGCTAGTTTGAGTTAGATTTCTTTTGTTCACACCAGAGATATCTAATTACCTGTATTATACATCTTCCAATATTAACCTCATAGTGCCATCAAAATTTATTAAAATACATTTTAACCCAAATAATAAAGGCTAGAATAGTAATAACAGAAGCTACTACTGTTGGGTGCTCAGTAAATGCTCATGAGATAAATGACCGTCACCAAAGTAAACGAAAGCCTTGTCAAACAGCAGGGTAAGGCCCAGCTGAGGCCACATAGTCTCGGATCCTTTCAGTGCTTGCCTGCCCCAGCCCTCGTATAACATCTACACTACCAGAGAAGCCACAGAAGGAGAAAAGGGCCATGGCCAGCGTTGTCTCTTCCTTGCTCCACTGCTTTCCCCTTGCTCAAGCTGTGATTTTAGGCCTTCTCCTGTGTCACATGCAAGGGGAAATAGAAGATTTGAAGAAAAGAGCAAGGCCTTCCGTACGTAATATCGTAACCCATCTTTAGATTCCTGTAGGTAGCAGATGCCAAAGTACTAGCTCTTTCTTTCATGGCATACTTTTGTGGGTTTCTCAGAGACCCCCTACCTGGCAGCACCCTTACTATACCATCCACAGCTATGAGTGATGCAATAAAAAAAATGTGGCTACTACAGAATTTTGAATTACATATATAGCTTGCATTATATTTCTATAGGTGCTGCCTTAAAATGTATGGGCACTTGGCTTTAGGGCCTGGACCAAAACTCAAGAGTCTGTTATGTGACATTTGTAAATCCCTTAGCCCGCTGCCTGGCACACATTAAGCATGCAATAATTAGGGTAAGGGAAAGACTGGAGGTGGAAGAAGAGGAGGAGAAGTTGTTATTTTTGTGGTAGTAGATGATGTTGTTACTGGTATTATTCACTTCTGTTTGCCCATCTGTAAAATAAGAATAATAATTCCTGTTCCACTGACTTCACAAGGTTGCAGTGTGGTTTGAGGGAAACAAACGCTCTTTAAAGTGTAAATAGCTGCATAAACAGCAGTTGTCCCAGTACTACTAATAATGGTGGCCTCTGTAACATCCTGGCTCCTGGCGGAAGCAATGCTGTAACCGTGCCTCATTAGCTCAGCTGCTCTGGCCGGCTGGCCTAGGGCCCAGCAGCTTTTGTGTTAGCATGAAAACCTGCGCAGTGGGTCTGCCGCCAGGTGGCAGTGAAAGCCACGCTGCCGTCCTGCCGGGTCCCCTGAAGTGCAGTCCCACCCTGCTCAGGAAGATCAGTCAGTTCCCTGAGGACTCCGGGGAGAAGCATCTTTTGCTGCTAGGCACTGTGAGGAATACAAAAAAGCTTGTAAGGCACGGTCCAGCTCTTCAGGAGCTGCAGTGTGTCAAACAAAAATGATCAGGGCTGTTGTTTTGGATTGAGCTCCTGCACGAGGCCCAGCAGATCAGACCAAACCAAAATGGAGTCACTCATAGTAAATGCCACATAATCAAACTGAAACTTTAAGGAAGCAGCAGATCCCAAAACAGACCTTTTTTTCCCCCCCTGAAAACAGGAGATTCCAGTTTACCAATATCAGCCAAATGAGGACGTCCCCTCTGCTTTAACCCTTACAAAAAGGTAGCCTGAAGTAACCTGATGTTAACCGATCAGCTTTTCCCCCCTCTGATTGTGTTTCCTTGTCTCCACCTCACAAAACCCACTATTTTGCCGTTGCCCAGTGGGAGCTCTCATTCTATCTTGTTGAATGGAGGCTGCCCCAATTCAATCACGAATGAAAACCAATTAGATCTACACATGTGTTGTAATGTTGTCCTTTTGACAAGTGTAACAAACGAGATTGACCCCCAAACAATAGAGATCCCAGCTAGGTCAGAAGGAGGACGGCCTGTGGAAGCCCTTGGGAGGCCGTAGGAACAGGAGGTGCTCGCTGAGATGTGACATTTGAGCTGGGGTTTCATGAAAGACATCTTCACTTGGTTGAGAAGAGTAGAGGATGTTACAGGAAGAGAAATAAACAAGTGCAAAATACACATGGCCCATTTGGAAAAGGGTATGGGCATTTCGACATGAATGATGAGGGTGTGGGTGCTCCAGGCATTTATTGGGTAAAGGCCAGTGAAGCCAAATATCCAGAAATGGGCAGGACAGTTCTGCACAAAGAAGGGATATCCTGTCTGACGTGACAATGGCAGCTCTATTGAGAAACTGATCATCTGGATGGGAAAGGGGATGCTTCAGTGTGAGATGTAAGTGGAAAGATAAACTCGGACCAGTTTGAGGAGGATCTCACAGCCTCACTATGGACCTTGGGCCCTCCTGCAGGTGACATTCCTCCCCAACTGCAGAGAAATGGCTCCTGTTTCTAAAACCCAGCAGGTGTCCCTGCAGAGCTCTGGAGGGAGACTTCAGTGGTGGTGGATACATTCATACGGTACCCAGCTCTGCTTCCCAGGGCTTGCCCCACTCCCCAGGGTTCTTGCTTGGATTCTTAGTCATTCTGTTCCTGGTCCCAGAATGATACCATCCTGTCTTTGAAACTCCAGACTAAGTGTAGCTGCAAGCAGGCTCTTAACATTTGTCAAATTGAATTCACTTCCAAGACCTAGTCCCCAGTTCAGTGAAAGCAAACCCTGTTCTGTGTGGTTCATGTGAATTTAGATTGAGTAAAGGTGGCACCAATGGATTGTCTGAATCTTTGCTCTGAGTCTGTTTAAAGGTCTTCATCCCAGGAGGGGGCCAAAGAACTTGCTCTGCTAGGCTTGCCTGGTTATAGGAGCTAGCATTTATTAAGCAGCTAGTGTGAGGCAGGCACTGTCCTGAGTACTTTATATACATGGCACATTTCATCTTCACAGCAACTTATGCTACAGACAAGAAAACAGGCACAGAGAGGTTAAAGTGGCCTAAGGTGCCCAAGTGGCAGAGCTAAGCCATGAACCTGATCTGTCTGCTCTAAAAGCCTTTGCTCTTTCTCAGCCTGTTCCTCTCAGTCATAGGGAAAGGGTGGTTTCTTGAAAGAGAGGAAAGGGACCCAAGGCCAAGTGGCTACCAAGCAATAAAGACAGAGGGCATCTTCTTTTCACTCCTTTGGCAGAGTGTGGTCTGCAGAGAGAGAGCTGTAGGGGGTTCTGAGAGACAGTGCTGAGATCTCCAGCCCACCATTTCCCCTTGCCCTCGATTCAGAATGGGATCCGGGAAGGAAGTGAAATGGACCAGGAAGGGGAATAACTTGGGTAGGGTGTTATCTTCCAGGGAAGCACAAAGCTGCATCTGCCAATGTCTTGCTTTGGGCTGGCACCTTTGCAGGAGGATTGCTTGAGGCCATGAGTTTGAGACCAGCTTGGGCAACATATGACATCCCACTCTCACTAAAAAAACAACAAGAATGTTCTTATTCTTCAGCTACATGCTTAAATATTAAGAGATATAGAATTTTGACATCTGTAATTTAAGAAATTCATCAAAAATAACAATGCTTATGTATACAGTAGAGGGAAAAATTAAATGTAGCCAAAGTAGCCAAGTAGCTGGGATTACAGGCACCTGCCACTGTTCTGAATAAGAACATTCTTACACACTATGGTAAAATAATTAATTGATACAATACTATTTTGTAATACACAATCCATAGCTTATTTTGGTAACTGTTCCAAAGCTATTTTTGATCATCTTTTTTTCCATCCATGTTCATAACTGTCTAACTTTAAAATTAGGAAAGTAAGTCCATTGTCAAGGCAGCAAATTTATTTTCTGATTTGTCTTCAGCTGGACTGTCCAGTCGTTAAAAAATTAAATTCACCCTTGCTCTACCCCCATGGGGGAATATTGAAAAGTATGTGCCACAGAATTGCAAGTAATTTCAAATTTGGAGTTTCAAGTGTCTCTGAGCTACAATGTGGCAATGTTTGAATTAGGGTACTCATTCCCATGGTGAGATATTGGAGACAGAATTCTTCCAGTGCATTCACTTTAATATCTCTTGCCTTTTTTTTTTTTTTCCAAGACAGTATTGCTCTGTTGCTCAGGCTGGAGTGCCATGGCTGGATCTTGGCTCACTGCAACCTTCACTTCCTGGGTTCAAGTGATTCTCATGCCTCAGCCTCCTGAGTAGCTGAGACTACAGGCACTCACCACCACACCTGGCTAATATTTGTATTTTGAGTAAAGAGTGGGTTTCACCATGTTGACTAGGCTGATCTCAAACTCCTGACCTTCAAGTGATCCGTCCACCTTGACCTCCCAAAGCGCTGGGATGCCAGGAGTGCTCAGCTTCTAATATCTGTTACTTAACACCTTACTTCAACAGAAAGTATATGGTGAAATCACACATTCTGAGTAAATAACCTTTATTTTCCTATCCCACACTCTCTCTCACCCTTCTCCATTGAAATAAAGGAAGAGGAGTTTATATAGAATCTATGAAGCAGATGAAATTAAGAGCAATGAAACCCAGAATCCTTATAAACAGGTGCATCTGCTGACACTGACTGGGATGATGGCATTGAAGATGCTTTTATTTTAGAAGCTACTGAAGATGCTGAATTAGCTAAAGCTGCAGAGAACAGTCTTCTCAGTTACAACAATGAAGTGGATGAATTCTTGATAAACTAATTATAGAAGTACCTTACAAGTACCTAATTCACTATGGACACATATGTCACCAGGCTATAATTTGCCTGATGTCTGTGAGATTCAATAACAAATATATTATTATTAAACCTGTTTACATAAACTAAGTTTTATCACGTTGTTTTCCAATTTTTTGCTTTTTACTTCTATAAACCAGTTTTACCAAAAATTAGCTTTGGTGTACTAAAGTTCAGTAGAATTCTCCTAATTAATCAAAATTAGTCTATGTTCACGTCAACTTCATTTTATATTTATTAAAACTGTTATATCTGGGGCTGATTAAGATGTGGCATCAACATTTTAAAATTTATTACTCAAGATATTAGCCAGAAAAGATGATCATGGCCTTTAAAACTATTTGAAAAATGGATGTCATTTAACATTGTTCACAGTCATTTAATTTGAATGACAAATATTAGATTCTGGTAACTAGGGCATTCTTCTTTGCAAAAAAAAATTATTTATGAAAGAATAGTTTCAGAAGGTAACAGTAGCAAGAGATTAATCTTTCTGTAGGCACATTTTAGAAGGTTGCACCTCTTACTTCTGATCAAGGAGCTTCTCTAATTAATGATTGATATTTTGTAGGTGGTTTTCAGCTCCCAAAAGCCTTCTTGCTTTAAATAACAGAGCTGGAAGGCTGGATGAATTATACATTTCCTTTATGTTTGGTT
Source organism: Cacajao melanocephalus (assembly GCA_963573385.1). Lineage (NCBI taxonomy): Eukaryota > Metazoa > Chordata > Mammalia > Primates > Pitheciidae > Cacajao > Cacajao melanocephalus. Next base: position 21,689 of record CAUYLG010069971.1, read on the forward strand.
CTTTCTCCTGAACATCTAAATAATTTTGATAAAGCTGTTTTAAATTAGATAAGAAATATGCTGCATTCCTAAGGGAAGATTTTCTCTCCTTATATTCATCACATTTTGTATGTAGTTGATTCAGCTGTGGCTCTCACCAAAGCAGTTCATCCTGGACTTCAATCAAATGTTGCCTTTTCTTCTTGATATCTGACATCATCATAGCATTCTTTCTTTTCAAATTTTTCAACATCTGGACTTCTTTAAACATTTTATTTTTAATATTAAAATAAAATGTGTTGACTTTCTTACACATTTTAGATTATATTCTTTGTTTATACTCTAGGAGGGTTTTCTCAAATGTGAGCAAAACAATATTCAACTCCATGATGTCACTGGTTTCTTTCCTTCTAGACACCAAATATGCACAATGTTGGAAGTACCTGAGTCGATGGCTTTACTTCTTGATTTCTTTCTTTTGTCACAAGACAGCTTTCCTTTTTTCTGAGTTTTCAATTAAATTTCTGTTGCCAGGGTCTCTTTTTCAACAGAGGGCTGGGTACTAAGTGGTCCTATCATTTTAGAAGTGATCAACTCAGTTGGTTTCTCTGAAAGTTCTGAAGATGCTGTAGTTGTAACAGCCTCATGTTGTTGAGTACTTATTTTGTCTGCCAATTTAGCTCTTCTTCTTACATCACTTTCTTCCATTATTTCCCAGTCAGCATGAATGGGCTTGCATTTTCTTCCTGTTTTTTTTTTTGCACTAATTATTTATTTATTTAATTATTTTAATTTTTTTACAGATGTGTTTTCACTTGCTTCATTTTCAAAAGTGTCTGAACTTCTTTTTGCTTCTTTTCCTGGAGGAGTTGATCTTGATTTTGTTTTTGACCCAATGCGTATTCAGGAGCAGGTTATTTAATTTCCACTTATTTGCATGATTTGGAGGTTCCTTTTGAAGTCGACTTCCAGTTTTATTCCACTGGAGAGTGCTTGATATAATTTCAATTTTCTTAAATTTATCGAGGCTTGTTTTGTGACCTATCATATGGTCTGTCTTGGAGAAAGTTCCATGTGCTGTTAAATAGAATGTATATTCTGCGGTTGTTGGATGGAATGTTCTGTATTTATCTGTTAAGTTCATTTGTTCCAGCATAAAGTTTAAATCCATCGTTTCTTTGTTGATGTTCTGCCTTGATGACCTGTCTAGTGCTGTCAGTGGAGTACTGAAGTCTCCCACTATTATTGTGTTGCTGTCTATCTTATTTCTTAGGTCTATTAGTAATTGTTTTATAAATTTGGCAGCTCCAGTGTTAGGTGCATATATGTTTAGGATTGTGATATATTCTTGTTGGATAAGGCCTTTTATCATTATATAATGTCCCTCTTTGCCTTTTAACTGCTGCTGCTTTAAAGTGTGTTTTGTATAATGTAAGAACAGCTACTCCTGCTGGCTTTTGGTGTCTATTAGCATGAAATGTCTTTTATGCCCCTTTACCTTGGGTTTGTATGAGTCCTTATATGTTAGGTAAGTCTGTTGGAGGCAGCAGATAGTTGGTTGGTGCATTCTTATCCATTCTGTAATTCTGTATCTTTTAAGTGAAGCATTTAGGTCATTTACACTCAATGATAGTATTGAAATGGAAGGTACTACTACATTCATCATGCCATTTGTTGCCTACATGTTTTGTTTTTTACATTGTATTTTTGTTTTATAGGTCTTGTGAGATGTACGCTTTAAAAGTGCTCTGTTTTGATGTGTTTCCAGGATTTCTTTCAAGATTTAGGGCTCCTTTTAGACGTGGTAGTAGTGACTTGGTAGTGGCAAATTCTCTCAATGTTTGTCTGAAAAAGATTGTTTCTTTCCTTCAAATATGAAGCTTAGTTTCACTGGAGACAAAATTCTTGGCTGATAAACGTTTTATTTGAAGAGGCTGAAGATAAGCCCCAAATTCCTTCTAGCTTGTAGGGTTTCTGCTGAGAAATCTTCTGTTAATCTGATAGGTTTTCCTTTATAGGTTACCTGGTGCTTTTGTCTTACAGCTCTTAAGACTCTTTCCTTCATCTTAACTTCAGATAACCTGATGACGATATGCCTAGGCGATGATCTTTTTGCAATGAATTTTCCAGGTGTTCTTTGTGCTTCTTGTATTTGGAGGTCTAGATCTCTAGCAAGGTCAGGGAAGTTTTCCTCAATTATTCCCCCAAATATGTTTTCCAAACTTTTAGATTGTTCTTCTTCCTCAGGAATACCGATTATTCTTAGGTTTGGTTGTTTAACATAATCCCAGACTTCTTGTAGGCTTTGTTTATATTTTCTTATTCCTTTTTCTTTGTCTTTGTTGGATTGGGTTAATTCAAAGACCTTGTTTTCGAGCTCTGAATTTCTTTCTTCTACTTGTTCAATTATATTGCTGAGACTTTCCAGAGGATTTTGCATTTCTATAAGTATGTTCACTGTTTCCTGAAGTTTTGATTATTATTTATGTTATCTATTTCCTTGAATATTTCTACCTTCACTTCTTGTATCATCTTTTGGATTTCCTTACGTTGGGCTTCACCACCTTTCTGTGGTGCCTCCCTGATTAGCTTAATAATTAACCTCCTGAAATCTTTTTCAGGTAAATCTGAGATTTCTTCTTGGTTTGGGTCCATTGCTGGTGAGCTAGTGTGATATTGGGGATATGTTAAAGAACCTTGTTTTGTCGTATTACCGAGTTGGTTTTCTGGTTCCTTCTTATTTGGGTAGGGTCTGCCAGAGGGAAGGTCTAGGGCTGAAGGCTGCTGTTCAAATTCTTTTGTCCTATGGGGTGTTCCCTTGATGTAGTATTCTTCGCCTTTTCTTATGGATGTGGCTTCCTGGGAGCTGAGCTGTAGTGATTGTTATCTCTCTTCTGAATCTAACCACCCAGCAAGTCTACCAGGCTCCCGATGGGTATTGGGGGTTGTCTGCACAGAGTCCTGTGATGTAAACCATCTATGGGTCTCTCAGCTGTGGATACCAGCACAGCATTTGGGGTGTCTCCCAGGTCCTGCAGGAGCAACCCACTTCTTTCAGGGAGTCTATGGGTCCTCTCAGATTTCCTGATTTATTACTGCAGTCATTCTGGAGCAAAATTCATGATGCAAGCCTTCTTATGCTGCTCTATTCATCTGATTCGAAACTGTAATCTAGTCCTGCCTCCTGTCCGCCATCTCTCAAATACTTCTTGGAGTTCCCAAGGAACATTTGGCATATAGTCATGAACCAATCCATCAGTTTTAACCAGCACTTGGCGCCACCCTTCAGCTTGCCCTGGTTCTCCCTAGTCAACATCCTCTGTTGTCACATCTACATAAGGGAGCCTCCACACACCCAAAAATGGCTATTGCCTTTCTGCTTGAGCCCAGTGTCTCACAACATCTGTAACTCATCTCTCCAACAGGACTAACAAATACTTCAAGGGGCTTGGCAGAAAGCATACACATCCCCTAAAAAAATGTCCTTTTATCTCCCTCTTCTCTCAGTCTTCCATCCCACACTTACTATTTCTCTCCCACTTACCCTCATGCATATCAATCAGCTCATGTAAATATAAGAGTCCAAGAGGGTGTCTGGTCCACCAGTTTTGACTTCCAGTTTGGGCTCAACTAGAACACTCTTTTGCCTATGTAACTACAATGTAGCAGTGACAAAAGCTATCTAGTTGCAAGACAAGAAAAGAGCATGTAAACCAGACAAGTGTATCTTGGAGGAGGGGCATCTAAATTGAGCCTTAAGCAATTAACAGGAAAAGTTGAAGCGATGACATAGGGATGACATTCCAGACAGGAACAGCATAAGCAAAGTTGCAGAGGCCTCAGCTTGGTGTTGCTGGAGTGTAAAATGCAGGGCAGGGAAGGTGACGGGAAGTTGGAGAGGTCAACAGAAGTCAAATGAAAGATGGTTTTATAGATGACATTGAGGAGATTGTACTTTCAGGCAGCGGGGAGGCCATTGAAGGTGTTTAGCAGAGGAGAGGATAATTAGCTGTGTGCTTTAGAAAGATTGTTCTGGTCACCTGGAATACATTTGAAGAGTGTCAAAGAGGAGGAGTGGACCTACTAGGGAGGCTGTTGGTAAGAGGTTATAAGGACCAGGGCTGAGCATTAGTTAAGGAGGGCAGGAGAAGGAAAAGGAAGAGGAGGAAGAGGAGAAGCAGGAGGAGGAGAAGGGGGCACTGGGGCAGGTTCATAAGTAGAGGGGAGAAGGACAACTCCCAGGTTTATGGTTTGTGTAACCACATGTATTGAAGCCACTGGCTAAGACAGATAACACAGGAGAAGGGAGAATTAGAAGGTGCGAAGTTCTTTTTTTGAAGATGTCTATGATACCTTTTGGGAGTTGACAGGTAGACCTGTGGAATTATGCATTTGAAGCTCAGGAGAGGTGTCTGAGCTGAGGATATAGATTTGGGATCATCAGAGGGGAAGTTTTGTTTGTGGCTGGGTTACTGCTAGAGAGTATCTAAAGGACTGAAGAGTGCTGAGGGCAGTTTTGCGAGACGTTGATATGTAAAGAGTGGCCAAAAAGGAAAAAAATAGTCAACAAAGTAGATTGGGAAAACCAAGATATCACTGTGAAAGGTACAGTCATAGGAAGGGAGAAACTCAAGGAAAATGAATTGCTCAACAGTACCAAATGGTGCAGAGAGGTCAAATGCAATCAGGACTTACTTTTCAGCAAGTCCTGATTGCATCTGACTACATCAGATTGCCTAGCCAGATTGCACTGTGCTGAAGCACGGGTGGCAAGGGAGGGAGTTGAGAAAGAAAGGATAAACCACTCTTTGAAGTTTAGAGGTGGAAGGAGGGAAAAAAGAGGCATTCATGTGAGGAGGAGCCAGTGCGGGGAGTGCCTGTTTCTCCATGGAGTATATCTGAGCAGGCTGCCAGGCTAAAGGGAAGGAAGTGGATAGCAAAAGGCCAGAAGGAATAATTGATAGGTAGACGTCCTGGAATGGTCAAAGGGAAAAGGGCACATGAGCACAGGTTGGGTGCTGGCCTTAAAGGATGAAGGTTATGTCTGAGACCCAGGAGTGTGGCAGCACTCAAAGTCTATAAGTGGAGGGGTTTCATGACCGATGGTCTCTGTTATTTGAGAGAAAGAATCTGAACTGATTAGGAATTTGTGGAGAGTAGAGAAGGCACAAAATGAGGAGTGGGCAAAGCAGGCCACCAGGGCTGTTCAGACAAGCTGTGCTTTGGTTTTGGTTTTCTTTCCCTACTGCCTGTGTGCAAGAGAATTTGCCCCAGCAGCAAACAACCTGAGAGTTCGTGCTGATCCCCCTTTTCCTTTCACTTTTCTCCAAAAGCAACGTGTCTTGTGAAAGTTTAAGCTTTCTGAGTCTGTGGCCCTCCCACCTGTCAGACGTCCACTGCTGGGCCCCTGAACTCACTCCACTCATACATCTTCCCTACATCATCCTCATCCCTCATTTCTGGATTTACTGCAGCTTCCCCAGTTCCTCAAAGCTCAGCTACATCCTGTGTCCAGACACCTCAGGCTTTGGGACCAGCAAGACTCCCATAGAACCCAAGGCCTAGCATTTCTGTGCCCACCCATGCCTCCTGAGCCCAGGCCTGGACTCTTAATTTCGCAGTTATTGCCTGCCCAGCCCTGCCCTTGGCCTCATGACTAGTGCTTTCTCCCATGGGCTGACTTCTCAATGCCTGACACTGGCTTCTGGGCCCATAAGCAATGTGAATATCTGACTAGCTGAAGCCCTTTGGCTGAGGGTGCAGTCACCTGTCTGAGGGTTGCTGTGCTCCAGGCGATGTCACCCTCACTATTAGTTCCTTAAAGACAGAGAAGGCGTTGGAGCCACAGTTACCTCACCAGCTCCTGACCAAGAGCCTGACACAGGGCCCATTTGCGGACAGACACATGGAAAGATGGACACATGGATAGATCTGCGGGTGCATGCACTGATCACTGCTGGAGGCTGCCATGTGACCCCTGCCCCGGCTGCCTCTAGAAGGCAGTGAGGCTCCATGATAAGTCTAGTCTTCTAGACTTAGACACTGCCTAGTGGTGTTTCAAAAGATGAGTCCAGTTGGCTCCAAAATTTCTAAATAAGAGGCTCTTAGGAGTGGTAATCGGGTTGGGAAGGTCGGTGAGAACATCTGTCTTAAATTTGCATGTCCATTGCAAGCACCCTTTTTTTGTGTGGTAGAAATAGAGATGTACAGCCACACTTCTCTTTGAAGAAGGACTTGCTGCACAACTTCAGGGGTTGTAGTCAGAAGACAGCCTTCAATGTCAGCTCCTTCTGGGTCTGCTGCCTCACCTGCAGAGTTGCCAAGCCCAAAGTCATCAGTCTTTATCTGGTGCCTGAGAGAGGTGGGGTATCAAGACTTAGCCATTGCAGCTTGATGCACCACACTTTAACAGGCAAAAGTATCTCCTGCATTCCCCACTGCGGGTCTGAGACTTTATCAGGCCTGCAACAGTTTGATTTCTTTCTGTGCCCAATCCAGCTTCCATCCCCTTCTTTTTAAAGGTATTGATCCCTCATAGAGATCTTGAGCCCAAACTCCAACCCAACCCAGTCTGTTCTGAAGAACCTAAACTGCACATTATTTAACTTAAAGGTTAATACAAGTAGCAATATTTTCTAAAATGCTTGTAGGTAAGCTTTTTTATGATAGAAAAATTATCCCTATCAAAAAATAACAAAGGAAGGCTAGAGGATGTTAGTGAACATTATGAAGAGGCTAAAACTCCCCCCAGTCTCCCCTTTTTACTAATACCTCTGGTGGGGCTCTCTGGGTTGGAAGTCCTAAGGGTGCAGGTGAACTTCATATAGGGTACATCAGCGATAGGGAGCTTGTTTCCCTTGCCTAGTGAGTCAAAGGAAGCATCAGGTTTCTTTCCAGACATTAGGCACTTCCTTAGTCAGAAACACTAACAAGATTGGATTGAAGGTCAAAGGATGAGGAAGGAAAAGTTCTCTCCCTAGTAACACAACTGTCAGCCTGGACCAGGCTGCTTGGAATCCAGGGAAAGTGTGAGTCAGGCTAGCCAGGAAGATGTTAGCAGGGACAAACAGGGAAGCAGGGCCTTACATGGCAGGGTGGTTTACTAGTTCCTTTGGACCATTCTCTGTCTGGCAGGGAGGCAGCAGGAAGTTCTCTGGGCCCAGCCAATGAGGCCAGGTTGGGAGCTGAGTTACTCCCCAGATCTCTTAAAATTAAATCTAAATGGACTTGACTATGTACGTAAGTAGAAAAGTGGAGACTAACAGAGAGCAATGGTCCGTCTGCATGGAGGAAACAGATCAGAGGCTAGAGCTGCTGAAATGGCTGGAGATTGAGGGTCAAGATACCAGACAGTAGGAGTTACATAGGGAAGGAGCTCCTGAAATCTGCATGTGGGTCCCCTTGAATCTTTGGCCAAGTGCTAAGCAGAAGATGCACAGTGCAATAGACCACAGGCCTATCAAGAAACATCTAATGGGATCTCTATCAGTTAAATGATGATTTTGAAGCTTTCACATTGCTGGAGATATTGGTCTTCCACCTAGCCAGAATAAACAGACTTCACTGACTACCCCAAGCATTCAGTTGAGAGCTTGGAATGACCATACCTTTGGAGTAGGTCTGCTCTAGTCTTAGAATAAGGGCATGCCAAGGCAGGAGGATCACTTGAGGTCAGGAGTTCAATAACCACAATGTTCATCAAGCAAGAATAGTTACTAGACATGAGAAGGAGCATGAAAATGGGACCCATAATTAGGAACAGCAACAAGCAAAAAAGACCAAAGAAACAGACCCAGAGAGGACAATTTATGTTTTGTTTTGTTTTATTTTGTTTTAGAGACAGGGTCTCACTCGGTTGCCCAGACACAATCATTGTTTACTGCAACCTTGAACTCCTAGGCTCAAGTGATCCTCCCACTTCAGTCTCCCAGATAGCTAGGACTACAGGTCCATACCACCATACTTGGCTAATTTTTTAAATTTTTTTGTAGAGTTGGGGTCTCACTATGTTGCCCAAGCTGATCTTGAACTCCTGGCGTAAAGTGATCCTCCTGCCTTGGCTTTTCAAAGTGCTAGGATTATAGGTCTGAGCCACCAAACCTAGCCCCAACATTTATGTTAAAATCAGCAGTCAAGGACTTTGAAACGGCTACTATAAATATATTCAAGATTCAAAGGAACAGATGGACATAGAAAATCTCAATAGAGAAATGGAAAGTGTAAAAAGAGAATTACATGAAAATTCTAGAACTAAAATTTATAATATTTGAAATGAGATTTTACTAAATGGGCTTAATAGTAAATAGGACACCATAAAAGAAAATCAGTAAACTTGAAGACAGGTCAATAAAAACTATCCACATCAAAGCACAAAGAGAAAAAGCAATGAAAAATTAAACATAGTCTGAGTAACCTATGAGGTAACACTAAGCAGTGCAACATATGTATACATGAAGTCTTAGTGTAAAAGAGAGTAAGACTGGCACAGAAAAAGTTTTTAAAATAATGGCCAAAATTTTTAAAATTTAATAAAAGCTATAAACCACTAGACTCCAAAAGAAGCTCAATAAAATGTAAGCAGTATAAATATTAAAAAAAAAAAAAACCTTAACACATTCGTTATAGTCAAATTGCTGAACGCAAAATAAAGCAGCCAGAGAAAAAGGATGTAGTACATATAGGGGACCAATCCTAAGAATAATCACTGATTTTTTATGGGAAGCAACAGAGATCAAAAGACAATAGAATGATGTATTAATATTTAAAGTAATAAGGGAAAAAATTGTCAACTTAGAATTTTTTTCAGGAATAAGTAAAAATGTAGGTGAAATAAAGAAAAAACCGGATGAAATTCATCAGCAGCAAGCAGACCTATATACTACAAGAAATGTTAATGTTTTCAGGCTGAAAAGAAACGTCAGCCGTTGGAAATATGAATCAACCATGGAGTTTTGGAATGAAAAACTTCAGAAATGTTTTTATTATTTTTTAAGTTCATTAGCAGAAATACAGTTGACTATTTAAACAAAAAATATTAACTATGTATTGCAGCTTTGTATACCATTTGGAAAAGTAAAAAAAAAAAAAAAGTTTTACTATAGTAGAGCACAGAATGAGGAGGAGATAAATGGAAATATACTATTGTAAGGCTCTTATATGTTAGGTGGCGTAACATTAATTCAAAGTATACTATGATAAGTTAAAATATTAGCAAAATAAATGTAGTGGTTTATACAAAAGCTGGTATACCAAGTTTAATCCTGGAAATGTGAGATTTTGTCATTTAAAGTGGAATAATTCACCAGCTCTGCATATTAAAGGCAAATAATCATAATGTTTTGCCTGTTCTAGAACTGTCATTTTCCATTCTGACAAGGTAACTGGGAAAGTATTTTAACACCAGGCTGCTTAAAGATGCATGAGTTTGACAAAAGATGGCAGATACATAGCACACATAGTCATGTTTTTGTTTTCTGTACCCATGACAGACATGACTAAATGATCATGCATGGCATTCTCTTCTATTGAGTCTTCTTGGGCCTTAACATTTTTCTTAACACAGATACCAGCTATTAACTAGCTGATTTACAAAAACCTCAGATAAAACCTGGTTCTTTATGATCCACGGTTTGGACCAGGAGAATTAGAATGTGGAATCGAGTTTTATCAGAACCCTGGGAGCCATAATTTAAGACTCATCTTATTGTTTTAAATAAATAATAATTTATATTAAAAGTAATAGTGATACCAACAAAAATACAGTAAGTCAATGCTAGCCACTGGCGCTTTCCAGACTTCTTACATAAAAAAACAATTAACTGTAGCCTGAGCTTCTAGATATTTGCAGTTGAAAGCATTCCTGATACAGCCATGATGCCCACATTGAAAATTGAAAGACAGGCAAAAGTAGACAGAACTTTGCAGAGAGAGGGACATCATGATAAAGGCAACAAAGAGACTGGCATTTTGGTGGAACAAAAAGTGCTTGGGGCATGAGAAGCAGAAAAAATGTGAGACATGAGAAGCTATTGTCCAGACAATAATGAGCTTAGAAATTGTGTTATGAAGTATGGACTTGATCCCGGGGCCAGTGTACAAAAAGGATGATCAGATTTGTGATTTAGAAAGATTATTCTGGCTGCTGAAAAGAGCATGCTGTTTTGGAAAGGAACCAGGCTAGAGGCACAAAGACCGGTTAGTAAGACGTTATAATCCAAGTAAGACAAGTGTTGGTGTTCTGGATTACAGTGGTAGCAGTGAAGATGTAAGAAAGTTAAGGGAATAGGGTGGAAATCATGTGATAACTTATGCAATATTTAGTATAAGGAGAGAGAAGGTTTAAGAATGATTCCCAGCCAGGCATTGGTTGCTCACAACAGTAATCCCAGCACTTTGGGAGGTCAAGGCGGGCGGATTATTTGAGGTCAGTAGTTCATGACCAGACTAACCAACATGGCAAAACACCGTCTCTACTAAAAATACAAAAATTAGGTGGGAGTGGTTGCGAGTGCCTGTAGTCCTAGCTACTCAGAAGGCTGAGGCAGGAGAATCGCTTGAACACGGGAGGCGGAGGTTGTAGTGAGCCAAGATTGTGCCACTGCACTCCAACCTGGGAGACAGGGCAAGACTCCGTCTCAAAGAAAAATAAAAAACAATGATTCCCAAGTTTCTAGCTTATCGAGATGGATGACGGGTTCTTTATAGATTGAACACAGAAAGGGAATTCTTGAGGAAAGGAAGAGGGGTGCAGGTATAAGAGATTATTCCACTTTGGGGAACCTTGAGCAGTCTCTTCCAGAGCCGAGGGGATCTCAGGGAATGGGTGAAGGTTACTCTACTGAAGTGCTATAACTTTCAGAGTGGGAAGAAGAAAGTTTGTGAAGGGAAAGAATTTGGTTTCTGGATGCTGGTGGACTGACCAAATCTGTGGTCTGGGCATTCTGCTGTATAGTGACATGTGAAACAGCATACATGATTCCCATGTAATGATGGTGTCCCCACTGTACATCAGATACTGACAGGGAAAGTACTCACCGATTTGAAAAATAGAAAAAGGCAGTGACAATTTTTGTCAAGACCGGTCAACAGGCTTTATTCTGTCACATTTGGGGTTTTGAACCAGCACTACCAAAATGTATATGAGGAGCTGTACCTGAGTCCAGCAGGAAGCAGCATCCTCAGAAAAGTAGCAGAGTTTAAGGAGAGGACTATTTACAAACGTGTGAGCCTGGTTATGGAACCCAACAAGAGATGGTGAAACAGTGGGGATAATGACAGGGCAAGGGGAGGTGGCAGTTATTGGAACTCTAAGAAATGCCTCCAGAGCAGGGCCACCCTATGGAAGCACTGGCATTTGGTAGAGGAAGGCAACCACTGCCAAGCCAGAGCCCATAGGGAGTGACTGAGGATTAACCCCCCAGTTCTTTCTCTGGTCCTCTACTCCTGCCAATGCCCCTCATTGGCTGAACTCCACTGGAAGCCAGAGGGCAAGGGAACCCAAATGTGTCATCCACAAAGGTCAGCTTGCTGTGGCAAACAGCAATGTGGAAAAGAGAGGAGAGGGCTCTGCAGGGGTGAAGGGGGAACACGGAGCATAGGAACACTCCTCTTAGGGGAAGGAGGTTAAAGTGAGGATTGAATCAGAATCAGCAACTTCACTCAGTTGAAATAACTAGGAAGTTCTAGCCAAGGAAAAAAGATAAAAGATAACCAGGTTTATTTTGTGAATGCATTCATTTAAACTGTAATGGAAAAGAATAAGCCTAGAAAAAACCCTGGCAACTGACGATAGAAACATCATGCACACTTTTTTGAAAATGAGAATGGCTGAGAAAGCTGTATAGAATGCCTGGAGCAACATGACCCAAATCACCACGCCGGGCATGGTGGCTCAAGCCTGTAATCCCAGCAATTTGGGAGGCCAAGGCAGGTGGATCACTTCAGGTGAGGGGTTCGAGACCAGCCTAAGCAACATGGCAAACCCCATCTCTACTAAAAATACAAAAATTAGGTGGGCATGGTGGCGGGCAACTGTAGTTCCAGCTACTCAGGAGACTGAGGCATGAGAATTGCTTGAATCTGGGAGGCTGAGATGGTGGTGAGCCAAGTTGGTGCTACTGCACTCCCGCCTGGTAAAAAACGTGATACTCTGTCTTAAAAAAAAAAAAAAAAAAAAAAAAAAAAGACCTAAAACTAGAGCTAAGAACCTGTGATTTAACTATTGCTAAACACATGTGTTCTGCAGTTTCTAGTTGTAAGTGAAACTATTCTGGCTTAGAGTTTTGGTTCTGATGAAGGAACCTAGCTCAATCGCAACATTTTAAATGCGTATGCGGCTAAGTGGATGATTTCCTTCCCATTTCAGTTAACTGGGAGCTTGTTTCTGGACAGTTTAAAGTTTTTATGAATTATAAGCCACTACTCGTCCTGTGCCTATAATTTTTCAGCACAGAGGACTACAAGGCTAGTGGCATGTGAAATGCTTTTAGGAGCTAAGTTACACAATTAGAAAAATCAAATTATTTTGTGTTTCAGGTTTATCTCTTCTAAATACATGCAAAAGGAGGGAAACTCCAAAAATGTTCTTGGGAAACAAATAGGGCCCAAGTTACATGCTATAAATCTCTCACTGCCAGAAGGGAATATAAACCACTGTTTGCTTGAAAACTGGCTGACTACAGACCATTGGAAGTGGGAAAGAGGGTGAATTGTCTGAGTTCTGGCTAACAACAAAAAAACCACAGGGATGGATAATTTGGAAGCTGCAAACTGAGGGATTCTTCTGCCTTTGGAAGAAGTGAGTAGGAATTATGTCCTTGGGTGGGAAAGATTGGAAGGATCTTCTCTATCTCAGTGGCCAAGAACTGCTGGCTGCAGAAAAGCCATAGTTGGGGAGGTGATCAAGGAAAGAGATATTATTAACACCACAAAGAGAAAAGGGAACTAATGTTTAATATTTTTACTCAAAATTTTCAGAATCTGTAATCCTGAAAAATAGTTTAAAATAAGAAAATGTGATAGAAATGTTAGAAATGGGAAAACCATAGCATAAAAATGGAAAATATAAATTAGGTTGCATTAATATAATTCTAATGTAATTCCTTTCATAGTTTGGGACTTTTTTTGGTGATTCTGAGGGAAGAGTTACTGAATATTTACTATGTACCACACACTTTCTATTCATTGTACCATTTAAATACTTACAACCACCTTCCCAGGTAGGTATTTTACAGATGTGGAAACTAAAGCTGAGAGGCTAAATGACTCATTCATGACCACACAGCTGGTGAGTGGGAGTGAATTTATATCTAGTCTCTTTCTTTCCACAATACAATTCTGCTTCTCTGTCCTTACAGAAGAGTTTTTATTATAGTTTTTTTTTTTTTTTTTTTTTGACAAGGTCTCTATCTGTCGCCCAGGCCAGACTGCAGTGGTGCAATCACTCCTCGACTTCCTATGTTCAAGTGATCCTCCCGCCTCAGCTCCCCTACCCTACCACCCCCGCCTCCAGTAACTGAGACAACAGGCACATAACACCATGCCTGGCTAATTCTTTATTTTCTGAAGAGACAGGGTCTTACTATATTGCCCAGGCTGGTATTATCTTATTTTTTTTAATTTTAGAAGTACTTCTGCTTGGGAGTTACCATGGAATAGTATGTTAGAGATGCAAATATGGTGTATTTATTTATAAAAATAACAGAATGTTTGTACTAAAATGGCAGTAGAATTTGCTGAAAAATACTAAAGAACTGCAACTGTGCACATTGTTGTCATCTACTTTTGTCTTGTTTGGGAAAAATGCTGGAATTTTTTCCCCAAGAGTGGCAAAACATTTCTTGAAAAGGTTTAGGTGGATCTTCAATACCCTAAGTATGTCAAATCACTCACAAGGATTATTATAAATATATAGTCCCTGTCCCACTTGTCTGGGATACACGGCTCCGAGGTGGGGCCTAGACACCTCTATGTCTATTAAGCTCCTCAGATGATCCTGCTGCATACCACTGGCTTAGGGCAGGGACAATCACATCTGGATCATCAGAGTCACTGGGAGAGAATGTTTAAAATTCAGATCCCTGGGCTTTTCTCTAATCAGAAACTCTAGAGGTCAGGCTGGGTGTGGTGGCTCATACCTGTAATCCAAGCACTTTGGGAAGCCAAGGTGGATGCATCACTTTAGGTCAGGAGTTTGAGAACAGCCTGGTCAATGTGGTGGAATCCTGTCTGTACAAAAAATATAAAAACTATCCAGGTGCAGTGGCATTGGCTGTAGTCTCAGCTACTTGGGAGGCTGAGTCAGGAGAATTGCTTGAATCCTGGAGGCAGAGGTTACAGTAAGCCAAGATAAAGCCACTGTACTCCAGCCTGAGTGATAGAATGAGACTCTGTTTCAAAAAAAAGAAAGAAACTCTAGGGGTCAGTCCACAGAACTTCTGTGTTTAAAAAGTTAGCCAGTAATTTTGATCTGGCCAGGTGTGAGATCCTGGTTTGGGGGGTAGCTAGAATAAACTTAGAGCTTGTTGTGGTTTGTGGATTGCAAAGTGATTGGCATCATCCAAGGAGATGGCATTTTCAGTTTGGGGTTTTATAAACTCATGATCTGATTCTTCAATAACCCTAGCAATAATGGAAGAGTGTGAGCTCAGAGGAATCATCCAAATTAAGGAATTAAGTAAGCATAATGTTAGACAAATCTCTGCTTTTTAACAACTATTATTTATATTTCGAAAAAGGTCTTCCCACACAAACCAATATTCTTTGTCTGATAGCACCTTTTATTTGCTGAGCGATGTCACATAAAAGGAATAGGATACACACACATACACACACACATACACACACAAGGGTCAGTGATAAAATTGGAGTCAGTGTAGCAAGTTACCAATATTCAATGCTCTTTAAGAATCCCTTTCAACACTAATCTTTAACTGCTCCGTTATTTCCAAAAGTGTCAAATTCTTCTTGTGTGTAGACCTTACAGAAGCCCAGTCCCCTGGAAGAAGAATGCCAGCGGATCCTGGAAGGCTCATTGCAACTGGCAAGGGAGCTTTCAAATGGGAGATGGGGAAGGCAAGAGCAGACAAGATCAAAGAACTGTGACAAAAAGAAGAGTGGCAAATGTGACGAGGGTAGGCAAACAAGTGTAAGTGGCTTTCAAAGAGATGAAGCTAGATTTGTACAGTATACTCAGGTTTTGTGAAAAAGCCTGTGAACTGGCGTTTTAGAATGTCTCAAAGTTAACATTTCCCCCTTGCATTTTTCTCCACTAAGTGAAAAAAAGATTTCCTTTCTGCTCTAAGGGGCTCTTCCATTTTCCCCCTACAGGATGGTTTCTGTGTGTGTGTTTTTGATTACTAATATGTCTACCTAGTGCCAAGGAGGATTTCTGGATACTCCAGCACCCAAGTACTGATATTTATTTAATAACTATACATTTACTCTATAATGACCTAGAATCTAGTGGTCTAGTAAAACTAACAGAGTATGGATATATACAGTGTGCTTGTAGGTAAAGTATATCTGACAATACATGAGCGACAGAAGGGTGTTTATCATGTGGTATGAGTTAGAATAATACTGAACACTGAGGGAACTAAGAGTTGAGGTCTGGTGGATTTCAGAGCAAGGTAGGCAGTTCTTACAGTGCACGGAGTACTGTCTCTTGTACCAGAGAAGGGAAAAATCAAAACATGAACCCAGGTCTGTAAGATGCATTCTGGCATATTGCAGAAGGCAGATGATACAGGCAGGGCAGTATTCCATCTACTGTGCTCTGTCAAGTGTCACATGCACAGCCCACCCTCCTAACCACTTCAGCATCACTGAGCTTAGCAGAGTCATCAAACCTATCCATAAACCAGGAATCAAGTTGGCCTTCAATCTAGACAACTAGATTTCTTTGGAAAAACGTCTTCATAAGGAAAAACCCTGAAGGTGTAAGGGCATCCGTTAGTACTTTATGATCTGTTAACAATTTAAAAAGGTGTACTTAGCATGATTTTACATTAGTGGACCACAAACAGCTAATCAATTCTTATTGAATAAAAGACAAAGTTTGTCAACTGTGGTTTCCAACATGGGGCATTTGCATTACATGTTGCGTTAACATCTCTAGGTGACCAACAACAAAAAAGTTAGTTTGGGTAACAGATGTGCTTTTGCTAGGAAAACCTCCTTATTGTGTTTTTGTAATAGCCATTACATAGCCTATAGTGAATTTTCAGTGTACAAAGACCCTCAGACAGCTCAACAATCTCTCTAGCCTAATCTTTCTTTCTTTAGCCATCCTCTCCTTTAGCACCAAACATGTCCTCTCTGTTCCTTACACCTCCCAGCCTCTGCAAATGCTCTTTCTGATGCCTGGATGCTTCTCTACCCCACCATTCTACCAATCTGACTTAAAACCACAATTAAAAAGTCCTGTTTGTATAAGCTTTCTTGAAATAAGCAAGAAATTGCTCCTCTGTGCTTTTAGTATGTTGTTCTTCTGTCATTACATATTAAAATTATCTGCTTGTTTATCCATATCAAATCGTAAAATCCTAAGGAAAGGCATCGTGTCATATTCAGGTCGAAGCCACTGAGTAGCTTAGTTTGATATGTGATACAGATAATTACAATATAAGACACAGTGCCTAAATCTTAACAAACAGGCACTCAAAATTTGTTGAATGGATGAATGCTGGGTTTTTGAAATGAAGTCAACAAAAACATTTAGTACTAGTCAGGGAAACTCTGAATAGTCCAGAAATATCTATTCCTAGGGTGAAAGACAGTACAGAATAATGGACTGGAGTGTGGACTTTGGAACTAGTCTGAGTCCAAGTCTTGGCTCTGCTACTAGCAGTGTAACCTGGGGTACTTTATTAACATCATGTACCTTAGCTATCACACAAACACAGAGGGCATAAGTGGGTTATTACATATAAAATGCTGAGAGTAGTGCCTGGTACATTGTTAAGTACTTAACAAACAAATGTTAGCTAGTGTTGTTTATATAACATAAAATGTGCAATGCTGGTTTTGCTCTCAAGAAACCAACAACCAACTTGGGAGAAGTTAGGGGAAATGACAAGAACCAGTTTAAGATGTGGCATAAAGCAGAAAAAGTTAGGTATTAAATGTCAAACAACTAAGTACTGATGAAATAAATAATCTGGATGACTACTGTAATAAAACTACACCCATCTGTTTTGGTTCAGGCGTGTTAGGAAACGAAAGAAAAAAGGCAACTATAATAGTAGTCTGAGTCATATAAAATTCCGTATAGGTCAAAAACATATTAGCATTTTTATATGGCTCAACCTAACACTTTTTAGTTACACCTTGCTTAAGACAAGTGAAAGGAATTTCTCTAGATTTATATGAGAGAGAAAGAGAATTAGGTTTACTGTACAACCGTAGAAAAGAAAGGAATTCTGCCTCTAAAGCATATTTGGAAGACACCTAATTCAACTTCATGGAACTTTAAAAATGAAAATTATGTGTCTAGAAAATAAAGGTATTTTAAAGACAATAACTAAGAATGTTTACTTTTTAAAAAAAAATGAATTCAGAAAAATCTTGGTTGTCTCTCTTTCCCCTTGTATAAAATTACAGATATTAGATATAACCTGTGATCTCTGGCCAAAAACCAATTATATCCTTATTTCTCTGAGTTCAGGCCCACAGCAAAAACATTAAACTTATACTTATCACTTATGTTTTTCTAAATAAATGAATTTTAGAGACATCAACTTGCAAAGGAGCACATCAAACTTAATGTTACTCAAATTTTTCTTTAATAAAGACAAATCAAAAGAATTATTTAACAATTTTTGCACAACTATGCTTAACTGACAAAGGTGATTTGTTTAGGATCCTAAGGGTAGCAAAGATGTATGCTGAGGGTACCACCAAGAAAAAAGACAAATACATTCTATTACTAGAAAACGCTTCAAGACAAAAATATTAATTCAGTAAGAAAATAGTTCATATATCTTTTATCACAGACTATTAACTCATTTCTGTAATCCAGTTACATGGCATACATTCCTTTTTCTAGTTTCTCATGCAAAAGGTTGGAAAGTTTTTCTCAAAACAGAGCAAGTCAGCGCTAATGGTTTCAAGTCAGGGCTGGGAGTCAGCCTAGAGGAACATGCTCAGAAGGCCATTTACGTTTACCCGATCCCAGCCTCATGCTCTCCCTTGCTCCAAAAGGGTTCAGTTAATTTCTATTACTAATGAATTATCATCTCTTATTCAATAGACATATAAAGTACTACAAATGTACCTATAAATTAATAGGATATCATTCAGTGAGGAGAGCAGCTGGAACCTAATGATACCCTAGAGGTCTCTTGGTCACTCTTTTAGAAAACAAAAAAAACCTGCCTCATTCCAGATAATACATAAAAATAACACTTTAAAACAAAGTATTCATCCTGCCTGTGTGCTTCTCCTAAAATGCTGTGTGAGCAACTCAGAATTAAATACAATTAGGACATAAGAATTAACAAGGCCAGGTGAAGTGGCTCATGCCTGTAATCTCAGCACTTCTTTGGGAGGCTAAGGTGGGCGGATCATGAGGTCAAGAGATTGAGACCATCCTGGCCAACACGGTGAAATCCCATCTCTACTAAAAAATACAAAAATTAGCTGGGTGTGGTGGCACACGCCTGTAGTTCCAGCTACTTCGGAGGCCGAGGCAGGAGAATCACTTGAACCCAGGAGGCGGGAGGTTGCAGTGAGCTGAGATCATGCTACTTCACTCCTGCTCCATCTCAAAACAAACAAACAAAAAAACACAAGTTCACCTAAAAGAGACAAGAAGTGTAAGTAAGGACTGCTACCTGTAATCCTATTGTTTCATGGATAATTTTCAGAACATAAAAATACAATAAATACTATAATGGAAATATAGGGATTCATTTATCACTTTTTGGTTTACAAACAAAGGCACCCAATAATGCTTCTATTTACTTTCTATAAAAGATTATCCATTTACATTAAAAAAAAAACACAAAACAAAATCCCAAATCAATTCCTACAGACAACATAAAAAAAGGGGAAAAGGAAATTATTTTCCCTGCTTTCAAGCTTTATTACACAGGTTCAAAAATTATTATTTTATGCCATTCTTAAGTCAAAGAACGTACTGCCATGCTTCTCTGCACTGAGTTTTAGGACATGTTAATGTTGCCAACTCCAATTTAAATGTAGTCCTAATGACATCACAATTTACAAATGCATATGCGGAGATTAGAAGTGAATAGGAGGAAAAAACCCAAATGTTTTAGAATACAGTTTAATCAAATAATTTAAATGAAATAAGAAACATTCAATTTAGTAGGCTATCCTGTTAAATAAGGAGTCTGTGCAGAAAACATAATCAAACAGAACTAAAAATCATGTCTAGTAAATGACACAAATGGTTTCTCAAATCTTTAAGTTTGACTTAAGTTCAAAGTCTAGTTGGTGGGAATTAACACTACATACTCTTGATACTAATTTTAGAACTTTAAATTCCAGAATAACAAGCTAATTTATTCATTAGTTCTCTGTTGACAACAGAATTCTAAACACACAAAATTAATGCAGTGGCCTCAGCACCCTCCCAGTTACTTCTTTAAGTTAGATTACAAGAACAATAAAACAGTTCAGAAGGCATACACTCCCTATGCACTTCATAGGCCTGCCCAAGTTGTCCCCAGCTCTTTTGCAAGACACAAAGACAATTCATCTGATTCTAAGTATATTTGGCAGAAGTATAAAAACCATACAAATTTTAGCACATTTTCAACACGTTATGGAAATATATTTGGAGAGATGGAGTACTCAATGTATATTATGTGGGCCACTTTAAATCAAAGGCATCGTTATTTATTCAATTTTCAGACACTGTCATGGTCTCTTATACCTTTATGTAAGGTATGGTCCTAGACCAGAGACTTTAGTATCATTCCAAAGAATATAGAGATATTTACATACATATTATTTCTTTTAAAATAATATTTAAAAGCTTTACTACAGAAAATCTGGCTTCAATATGGAAGCATTTTTCCTTTTCAAGATTATACACCTGCATGAAAGTAGGTGATTTCTTTTACATTTAGTTTTTCACGATAGCAAAATAAACTTCTTACACATTGCATTTAAGTTGACAAAGAAAGTTAAGATGTAAAGTTCCATGTAACTTTTTATATTGTGAACCATTCTCTTTAAACATACTCCAGATACACTGCTGATTATTTAATACAGTACAACTTGATCAACTTAATTAGAAGTGTTATACTGAACAATCTGTTGAACCAAATGTATGCTAAAACAGTAAGTAGAGTTAGCTATTATGATTAAAAGGGAATTTTAATGTATCATTAAAATATACATCAATTTTCTGGCTATTGTTTCTATAATGCATTTCTTTCTAAAGCTAAAACCACATGCATAAAAAATAAATGATATCTTCAAACTCATTCAACAGTTTGCTACTTTATGTGGTATGTAAATGAAGTCCTTTATTTAATTTCATACACATTATCTTAAGCATTATTTTATTTTTCTTGAAGGAATTCATCTTTCAAGGTTAAAATTAGTATGTGTTTACACATGAGAATTTTTTAATGTTATTACTACCTGCAAATACATTCTTCCATAATAATGCACTTTCAGTTTTCATTGGAAAGACAGCACAAGCCTTTTAAAAGTCCTATCAATCAATTAAGTTTATAAAGGGAGGAGAACATAAGTATGGTGAATCCCTACCAAGTCCCATTTCCAACAAAGTGTTAAGAAATCCTCCTGCTTCAAAACATAAACACAATCTCACAGGATTTTTATTTGATCATAATGTCAACAAGAAAACTGTATTCCTATTATTTTTGATACTAACAGTTTTACTGAATTTGTTTTCACTTTCCATCAAAAAACATATAGCATATGTTGATATGGATTCTAAAATCCATTTAGATCCAGGAGGGTCACTGGAATAATATAGACTTCTGATTTTAAAAGCAACTGACTGCTTATAGAAAAATGATATGTATCAGACATTGAATCAGAAAAAGAAAAATGAGAACATGTCTTTCATGTTTGATATCATTTAACTTACAAGATGATGTGAAAATAGGTTGGTTATAATTAAAAAAAAACAACTGAAACCTACTTCAACTAATGAAAAAAATCAAACACTGAAGAATCAAGTATCTTCCAACTTAGCTAGTATTACTGTCCAAATAAATGTCTTCCAGTGCACTGAACATTAGAATTAGAAATTCACTATATGTTAAGGCATATTTTAATTAATATGTTCCAGAATTGCACAGTTATACTGGTCAGTGTTCCTATTTCCCCACTTCTGCCCTCTTCCCACCCCTTTCTTCTAGGGCTCAAAGTATTAAGTCATGGTTTTGGTGGCTATTGTAGATTTGAGCTGGCATAACACAGTGTGTTCACTAGGTTTTATGACCATAAACATTAAAATGTTACATAAAATGTATCATAATTTACTTCACACTCCAATCTAAGATGGTTTAATGTCTTGACAAAAGGTGAGATGACTTAAGTACATTTTACATTTTGGGCATTTAGACCACCATATGCATAGATGTTCTAATGCTGAATTCTTGGTCTTCAGTATCTCATAGTGCTGGACGCTCGGAAGTACGACAGAAACTTGTAACAAAGACTAACCACAAAGTACCAGATGTTTCTTGCCATCTGTGATCTTGCAATAAAAACGCGCCAGATGAGGATCACAAGGATAGTATTAAAACCGTAACGTATATTCCGCAACCTGGAAAGCAAATCAAGAGATATGTTAGAAAATATTTTCTAGAATAAAATATTGTTGGATGGCAGCTAATTAATACTGAGTTTTTAATCTAATCAACTCAAATCCATATTAATTTGAAACTCATATCTGTAGGTAAAACAGATATGTTCCTTGAATTTCTACAGCTTCTCATCTAATCTAAAAAGGTTCTTTCATTACATGCATAACAGTACAGACAAAATACAGCATTTTTTTTGACATCTTTAGTTGCTTACAAGTTGTCAGACAAGTAACTTACTCCTTCAGTTATAGCTGACAGTCACATGATTAAAGGACAACCAGACAAGCCCTCATCCAGGCATAAAACATAGCATTAACTCAATAAAGGAGGATCTTCCCTTTTCTCAAAGAGTAATAACATGTTACTCAGCTCATGTTTCAAAACATTTTGATGTTTTTGATGGAGTTTAAAAGAAATACAAACCTTTAGATATGTAATAATATTACATAAATTACAGTGACTTCAGCAGGCAGTGCAAAATAGGACTGCAATGTAAGAAAAACAATGCAAAGAAAAGAGCTCTGAATAAGGAGTCAAAGATCAATATTCTAGTTTGCTTTGCCACTCAATACAATATGGCCTAGGCAAATACAACTTTCCTAAGTCTCAATTTCCTCATCTATTTAACTGGCTTCCCTGGAAAGTCTCATAGCGTTATGAGGCATGAGACGGATAATAATGTGAAAGTCTTAAAAAGTGTCATAAAAATCATATTAAAAATCACTACAAATATAAGCCATTACCATTAAAAATTATCTGTATCTTTGATAGATTACCAGTGATTTTTCCTCTTTTATCTTCTGATTATTAAAAAAAAAACAGTATGTGTTAAGAGATAAAGGAAATTATAACTATTTTATATAAGAAAAAAATATTCTATGCCAAATGATGTATTCTCTTCCTCCAAAGATTACTGAGTAGGATTAAAAAAAAAAAAAACCTTTAAAATAGATTGCCTACAATATCCTCCTTCTAATATCTTTACTTTTAATGTAGCAATGCAAAGAAAGATAATAGTAATTTCTGAAACTCAATTCCACTTGAACTTCATACTAAGAAAGATATAAACTGATGAAGACAGTAAGTTTCAACAATCTTAGGCTACAGTAATACTACCATAGTTCCAGTCCAAAGGTAAGTACTCTTCCTAGATTATTAGCAATATCTTTTATTCAATCTACCAGTTTACCAAAAAAATTGTGGAATATTTCATAAAGAAAGTAAGATGCAATCAAATCCATGCATCAAACTCACTTGTTCAGATGTTTTCTGGCTGCAGGGAGGCCAGACATTTCTTCATTCAACACGTACTTCTTAGTTCCCATGCAGTAGTTCTCTATATATTCTGCCCAATGTAACTGCCGTACATCAATATTGAAGGTCTACGTTAACAAAAAAAATCACTGATTATTTTCTTGACTAATTATTTTCACAACCAGTCAGAAATTCATACTTTTTCTAAAGGCCAGTTCCAAGTGACATAATTACAAAATGCTTAAATATGGAATTAACTTTTGAAACCTTACTGCTAGTCACAGAAAAGTCCTTATTCTTAGTTTGTACCTTCCATTAAATGTGGAAACATTTGAGAAGATAATCTGGAAACTCATGTCAGTATTTTAAGAGAAGTAGATTAAATGTAAGAAGAGAAAAGCTTGTACCGTTTTGCTAAAAAAGAAAAAAAAAGACAAAATTCTATTGTCCAAATATATGTATGTATTCCTCACTACTTTATGCATGTACTGATACATTTCCTGTTCCTTTCTATCTGTAGTCTCTTCTGCCTTCCTATACATCATGCCTACTGCACAGACTACTTTTCCTAGAGAACACTTTTGACATCAAGAGAAAGAATATGTTATGAAAGCTAGCTAAGGAGTTTGGATAAACATTATATTGACTATTTGATGAAAAGGGTAGGTAAATCCAGAAAAGAAAGCCTTTGGAAATGTTATGGCAAAGTAAGAGAGCTATGCACTGCTCAGTGCTTCTTAGCATACAATTAGATAATTTTTTTGGAGTTACAAAGATATTATTCACTATATACCATCACTTATGTAAAAATAGCCAATTCTAGGAGGGGAAAAGCTACTATAAGACAATCAGTAAAACATAAAAATGTAATAACTCTGCATTAAAATGAAGACTTAGGGGACATTATGAACAGGTATATGTTTATGTTATTGGGAGTCCCACTAAGAACAGTTAGAAAAATATGAAATAGAAGCAGTATTTGAGAAGATAATAAATTTTCCAAAAATGATGAGAAACCAAGTCACAAATTCAAAACACAAATACAACTTCCACTTCCCCTACCCCCTGCCCCAACACACATCTAGGCATATGAGAGTCAGAAAAACATCCTATAGATCACCTCCAAAAGTACAACTATTAGACTGTAAGTTGACTTCTCAACAGAAGCAATGGAAACCAAAAGACTGAGAGATGTTTTCCAAGTACTCAATGAAAACAACTGCTAAGGTAAAACTCTACACCAGTGTAAATATCCATGAAAAATAAAGGTGAAATAAAGATACTTTCAGAGAATAAAACCTGAGACAATCTGACATCAGCAGAAAACCCATGTTAGAGGAAGTAAACTTAAGGATATTTTTCAGGCAGAAGAATGATTCTAGATTTAAGCCTAGAGATGGAGGAAGAAATAAAGAGCAATAAAAGGACAATTATACTGGAAAATCTGTATCAATATTTATTGCATAAACTGCAATAAAAATACTGGCTTGTGTGGCTTAACATATATATAGAATTAAAACATGTATTATGGCCAAAACTGCAATTACTTTTGCACTAACCTAATAACAACAATAACAGATAGGTGCTGATCCTTCACTATCTGAGAAGGGTAGAAGTATCAATTCATATTAGACCCTACTAAATTAAAGGATATTGTCATCTCTAGAGTAACCTACTAAAACAACCAAAAAAAACCCCCATAATTTTATGCAACACATATAGATGGGAAAACATAAAATTATTCAAAATATAACCTAAAAGGTGGCAAGAAAAAAAAAAGAAAACAAAAAGAACTTAAAACCAGCATGGCAAATACAAAGCACTAAAAGACTAAATCCAAAATTATAGCAATTACACAGGAGTTCTCCAATTAAAGGTCAAAACTTGTCAGACTGAAAATAAAAACTAACAACTATATGCTGCTTACAAAAGACATATCTAAAAGAAAAGATACAAAACAATTGAAAATAAAAGAATGGAGAAACATACACCATACAGTTCTACCAGCAATGTATAAGGGATGCTAATTTGTCCAGGGACTCACCAGAGTACATTGTCCGAGTTTGCATTTTTGCAAATTTGATAAATAGTAAATAATATCCCAGTCTTACTTTAGTCTGCATTTCCACTGAGTAAAGCTGAATATCTTTTCAAATATTTGGGAATCATTCTGTAAACTGTTCATCTCTCTAGTCTATTTTCCAATAGGATTGTTTACTTTTTTCATTATTTTTATATAAGCATTTTATGTACTAGGGAATATATAGTAGAATCATTTTGTTATACCACTGTATACCACCTAAGTGGCTAAAATTAAAAATCAAAATTAAAAGGCCAAGTGTTATGCAGGATGTGGATTAACAGGAATTCTCATACACTGTCCTTTGGAATGTAAACTGATACAACCACTTTGGAAAACTGGCATTATCTACTAAATTGAATGTATGAATGCCCTATGTTATCCTATTTCTAGATATATACCCTACACAAATGTGTACAGATAAAGAATGCTCATAGAATAATTATTCCGAATAGCCAGAAACTGGAAATAACTCAAATGCCTATCAACAAAAGAATGAAAAAATACTGTATAATACCATCTGTGTAAAGTCAAAAATAGGTAAAATGAATATTTAGTGTTAGAATTCAAGATAGTTGTTCTCTTTGGGAAGACAGCGGAGGTAGTGATTAGGTGTATTAGTCCATTCTTGAATCCCTATAAAGACCTACCTGAGAATGGGTAATTTGTAAAGATAAAAAGGTTTAATTGGCTTATGGTTCTGCAGGCTATATAGGCTTCTGTTTCTGGGGAGGCCTCAGGAAACTTATAATAATGGAGGAAGGTGAAGGGGAAGCTGGCCTGTTCTACATGGTGGGAGCAGGAATAGAGTGAAAAGGGGAGGTACTACATACTTTTAAACAATCAGATCTTAGGAGAACTCACTGTCATGAGAACAGCAAGGGGCAAGTTCGCCCCCATGATCCAAACATTTCCCACCAGGCCCCTCCTCCAACACTGGGGATTACACTTTGGACATAAGATGTACACAGGGGCACAAATCCAAACCATATCATTGGGACAGGGTGTAAGGGGGACTTCAATGGACAATAATGTTTTAATTCTTCATCTGGTTGCTTACTTACTTTCTTATAATTCCTTGAGCAGTATGCATTATGCATGGGGGAAAATGCAGAAGGAGAAAGTAAGGAATCAGCAGATTCCAGAAAGCCAGCCTAATCTTTCAACTTGAGAGTATCTGCAGGACCCCGCAGAAGGTGGCTTAGACCTTCTGCTTTGAAGGCTGTAGGCAGAGAGGGAGATTAAGAGTCTTACAGAATACTCCTGCAAAGAGATTAGAACCTAAAAAGCTATATCCTCTGAGCAAAGGGGAAAAAGTAGTATACCCACCACACACTGAAGTGGGTAGAGAAACAGACCACTTGAGGACTTCTGTCATGCAGAACCAGTAGAACAGACTAGATCTGTATTGTCTAATATGGCAGCCACAAGCCACCTGTGCCTCTTGGGCACTTTTAATGTGGCTAGTCCAAACTGAGATATGCTGTGGAGTATAAAATGTACTCTGAGCTTTGAAGGCTCAGTATGAAAAATATAAAGTAAAATATCCTTTAAATAATTTTTAGATTTTTGATCAAACAGTATTTTTGATGATGTATTGGGTTAAATAACACATTATTAAAATTAAAAAAATAAGTGGGAAGAGAAAGAAAGCTGGCACTAGATGTAAAAAAGAAACTCTTGAAAAACTGTAATGAACCAGTTCTACAGTTTTTTTTTTTAAATCAGATTCACAAAGCCCAACCCAGTCAAGGTAAATTTTTCAAAATTACACCCACTTTCACAGTGATACTGCCAAACGCCAAACATAAAGAGAAAATGGAAGAGGAGCCAGGAATAACAGATCACCTATAACGGAAAAGCCAACTACTGACTTTTCAATAGCAACAATGTAAGACAAAATATAAAAAAGAAAGTTTTTGTTTGTTTGTTTGTTTGAGAGACTCTCACTCTATTGCCCAGGCTGGAGTGCAATGAATGATGTGATAACATCTTAATGTAGCCTTGACCTCCTGGGCTCAAATGATCCTCCTACCTCAGTCTCCTGAGTAGCTGGGACTACAGCACGTCACCATGCCTGTCTAATTTTTTTTTTTTTTTCTGGAGACGGATCTTACTATGTTGCCCAGGCTGGTCTTGAACTCCTGGACTCAAGCCATCCTTCCACCTCAGCCTCCAAAGTATTGAGCTTACAGTCATGAGCTACTATGCCCAGCAAAAAAGTTCTTTAATGTGCTGAAATCATGTTCCAAAACCAAGGTTGAAACAAGGACATATTAGACAATCAAAAACTGAGAATTCATTACAAAACAGAATCCTAACTAAAATATATTCTAGGTATGCTGGATATATTTCAGGCAGAAAGAGGATCATAAGGAAAAAATCTGAGAGTAAAGACATTGGTACACACACACACACACACACACACACACACAGACACAGAGAGAGAGAGAGAGAGAGAGAGAGTTAAATCTAAATTAAAAACTAAATGAACAAAATAATATCTCATCATGGGGTTTAAATAAGGGACTGGGCTGCGCATGGTGGCTCACGCCTGTAATGCCAGCACTTTGGGAGGCTGAGGCCAGCAGATCTCCTGAGGTCAGGAGTTTGAGACCAGCCTGGTTAACAAAGTGAAACCCC
The DNA here is from genome assembly GCA_963573385.1 of Cacajao melanocephalus. Lineage (NCBI taxonomy): Eukaryota > Metazoa > Chordata > Mammalia > Primates > Pitheciidae > Cacajao > Cacajao melanocephalus. The sequence continues at coordinate 49,460 of CAUYLG010069971.1, forward strand.
ATACCTATTAGAAATACAAAAATTAGCTGGTTGTGGTGATGGACACCTGTAATCCCAGCTACTCAGGAGGCTGAAGTGGGAGAATTGCTTGAATCAAGGAGGCAGAGGTTGCAGTGAGCCAAGATCGCGCCATTGCAGTCCAGCCTGGGCATAGAGCGAAACTCCGTCTCAAAAAAAAAAAAAAAAAAAAAAAAAGAGAGAGAGAACTGAAATAATGTAGTACTACAACCATTTTAAGTGAGTGGGAGTGGTAATCACAACTAAAACACTTTAAGGTTCTAAATATTATTAATATTAAGAAGGAGCCTATAAATTTTGCTTAATCTGTGTTAGATATACATGTTAAAACATCTAGAGTAAGCTGAAAAAGAACATACACAAAGAATTTAAGTTCCAAACTAATAAAGGGCAAAATGTGGAATAACAAAAAGTAAAAGGGTTTGTGAAAAACAAGTTTCTTAGAGAAGCTTTTTCTCAAAACTCAGAGAAAACAAAGTGTTTGAAAGAAAATCACAAAGATAAAATTCTCTCTTAATCCAACATTAAGGAAACAAGAGAATGAACATTTCAATCATACTTTGAAAATACCTTTGTCACTCTAAAATACTTACACTAGAAATTTTAAGAAAGAGCAATTTTATTTTACCACTAACAATTATGACTGAAACTTTATGACATAGAGACTGTAAATAATGGCTTTCTTGTTGCATAATAGCTGTGGAAAATATTTTTCAGGTTGCTAATGGTTCTGTAATTAGTATGCTACTTATTTTCTAATATAAAACAGAAAATACTTGCCTTTTTATCTTCAGGGTTTAGTTGATTAATTAACATATTGACATTGTCAGTATTCCAAACCCAAGAATTACTTGTGAAATATTCAAGAAACATCATAGCTTTGTGAAGACGAGTAATTGCTTTCATCATCCTGTATTGTAGGAAAAATTGACAGATTCATATTTTATATAGATTAGGAAAAATCCTATTACCACCAATATAGGCATTAAAATTAAATTTATAACATTTGATCCTTAAGTGTACCAAACCAGCAGGGAATAAGAATATTTCTGCATCTTGGATGAACAATTTATAAAACCAAAAAAAAAAAAATTTTTTTTTGAAAGCAGCAGAAAATGAATTTAATACCACCTAAACAGAATTCTACTGATATACAGAATTAATTCTCAAAGGATATACAATACTCTTAAATTTTCTACATCAATACTAAGCAAATGAACGGATTCAATTAATATTTCCTTGCTTTCTGTTCCTTAAACTGTATTTTAGTTCACAGCTGCATTTACTAAGATTTCCTGTGAATTCATAACATACTGTGTTATATTTATAATCCCAACTCTCCAGCATCGCTGAAGCAAAGTGAATACAGAAATATTCATTTCCAGGTAGTCAACTCTATTCATTTAAAAAAAACAAAACAACTTTTCTTTAACAATGATTGGCACCACTCTTCATCATCTGGATGACTCATGCTGAAAACTCTCTGAAACAGATACTCACTCATCTCCCCATACCCCACCAATAGTCACCCTTATAGAAATAAAGGAGGGTGACACTTGTTTCTTTTGAAAAGTACAAGGAGCTTTGATCTTTAAATCTGTCATTTTATATATCATGGCTCACTGTAAGTCATTGATATCATAACACTAACTTGAACAGTAACATCTATACAATAATATTTATGACAAGTAGGGAAAGGGAAGAAAGAACTTTTTGAAACAAAAAATCCCAACTTCTGAGAACAGAAAAATAATTTGTACAGAAGTATTTTTAAAAAATTTCATTGATATTATAATAAAGATTCACATTATATGTATTAAATAGTTTAGAAAGTCTCAAAATGAGGGGCTTTAGAAATAGGGGGCATGGAGGAAAACCACATTAGAAATGAAGAGAAAAAATTTAAAAAAAGTATCATTAGCTAAGCAATTCTGATAACACATTCAATACATTTAGAAAGAAACTCTGAGTCCAGAATACTGGAAGAAAATGAAGCAATATAAATTATGTAAAGAAAAACTATATTTCAACCAATAAAGTAATTTCAAAATAAAATCTCTATTAAACACAAAAAGAATTATCAAGCATTGAAGGAGATTTTTGGACAGGGATAGTTCTGTAGATAAAACGCATTTGAGGGGGAAAAACACATGCTGCTATTAGAAGAGATTAGGCAATTTTTTTTTTCTAAAAAACAAGAAGATAGAACAAATTTGTTGCTAAATCAATACACACTATCACGCCAGTTTAGCATACTTAAATCTCTCTCACACACACTGCTAACATGGTTTTCCTATATATATCTTATTAAAAAGTTTTTCTTTACTCTTTTTCACTGACAATTCTCTCACCTAATCTTATCTTCAGATTCATTCAGGTGACAGAATCACCCTAACATCAATCACTGATTCAGCCATTCAAAACATAATTGCGGTAAAAAATTGGGGAAAGGGAAGAAATTTGAAATGCCATACATTTGTATGTGAAATTTATAGAATATTTATCATGCAACAAAAATGAAAACTATGGGGAAATAGAAAGAAACATAAATCTTTGTACCATCACTCCTTGGTTAAACATACCATAGAAGAGATGGTTAAGACTACATTGCCAGGTATGTTCTGAATATGTATTTATTCTTTATTACGGCAACTTTAAAAAAATAATCACAATCCTTTAGAGTAAGGCAAGATCTTCATGATTATCTAGCCCAGGGTAGATAATCATTTTTCAACCTTGGCACTATAAATATTGTGGGTTTGATAATTCCTTCTTGTGGAGGGCTGTCAAGCATGCTGCAAGATGTTTGTCAGCATCCCCGGCCTCCAGTAGCAGCCCTCTCCCAGTTGTGATAACTAAAAATACCTGCAAACATTGTCAAATGTCTCCAATGGAGAAGTACACAGATGAAAAATATCTGGTTTAGAGAAGTTAAGCTAGATAAAGTTATGCTAGTTAACTAAAACTAAGATCACGGAGCCATTTTTTTAAATATCATTTTTAACAGCGATGAAATGTCTACTGTATTTCCAGAGTAGAGTGAATAATTTATACGGCCTCTACATGCAATAATACCATGCATCACAGTCCCCAATGACTATTAACCAAGAATCCATATGATGTATATTTGAGTTGTGCTTTTTATAATTACATCAATATATACAGCAGGTCGGATTCTTATCTAGCTCACCAGAATTACAAAAATGAGTAAACTGGATGAAATGAATGACATGACTGACATCAGTTTAATGTAAAATTAGGCATTATAGTAAAGCCCCAATATAAGGTGTAAAGTCTATTACCATGCTCAATAAATTTCTGAACAAATTAAATAATACAAATTATAAGACTGTATTTAACATTTATAAAATTGTCTAAATAAAAAAACCTCTACATTCCTTGTTGCTTTTACACTATAAGCTCCCAGAGGTCAAGGATCTGTCCTGCTTTGATACTTAGAAAGCCTCACACAGGACAAACCTCAGGTAAGAAAATTCTTAACTTCCTGTTTCCTATTTAGGAAAGAGATTAATTTCCAAAGCTGCCTATGATATTATTTCACATCCTACATGCCCACCTACAATACAATGTCACCTTGACTGTCTTCTCAATGAGAGTTGAAAATAACTTAGAACCAACAGAATGAGGTGGAAGTGACACAGTGTGACTTCCAAGGCTAGGTTAGAAAAGGTGTAGAGCTTTCTGTCTTGCTCACTGGATACTCACCCTTGAAGCCTTCAGTCACCTTGTACGCTGTCCAGCTCCCCCTGAGGCTGCCATGCTGCGAGGAAGCTCAAACTAGTCCATATGGGGAGACCACATGGAGAGGCTCTGACACTACTGGAGAGAGAGATACCTAGCCACACCAGCTGCTCTGTCCCCTTCCCCACTTTACCATTCTCTTCACAGCAAAGCTGCTCCAGTCCCTGTCTGACTACAATCATTTGAAAAATCCCGAGCCATTACCATCCAGCTAAACCCTTCTAGAATTCCTGACCCACAGAAATTGTGACACAAAAATAAAATGATTACTTTAAGACACTAAGTTTGAGTGCCTTGTTATACAAAACAGATAACAGATCTCAACAGATCTCAATACTGGGAGGGGCTGCTATAATAAAAACCTAAAACGTGGTATTGGCTTCAGGTTCAAGTGGTAAACAAAATCTGTAAGGCCTGTGAGGTGATTGGCAGTGAAATGTAAAATGACCAGGAAAACAGTATTAGTAGAAGCCTTAAAGGGCTTTAAGAAAGCTGTTGATGAGGGCTTGAAGTGAGGACAACAAACTCTCACTTGTGGTAATAAGGAATATGGAAAGTGTACCTAATAAACTCAATGATGTAGCCGAAATTTGCTGAAAGAGGGCAAAAGAGAACAAAGATGATCTTAAAAAATGAACTATTTGAGTGGAATTTGGAGGAAATGTAAAATGTCAGCCAGGAATTCTTTAAGAAATGGTTTCTGAGCATAGCAGGGTAAGGGAAGATGGATTCTTTGCTAAGACTTTAGAAAGACCTAAAGTAGTGCCTTCTAGAACTTTTAGATAGACAAAAGGCACTCTCCAGATCTTAAAGAAACGTGTAACAGAAACTCTTGTTGTTCAAAAGACAGGATCTAAGATCTAAAAGTGTTGTCCCATAGCAACTTCACGGGGAACCCAAGATTAAGAGAAGGGCTTGTGTCAAAGAGATTTATGGATATGGCTTTAGTCTAATGGGGTGGATTCCTTTAAAATAGATGCACCGGAAACCCACACAATTTTTAAGCAATTGTGTCAGGTTACATGTAAAGGGATAGACAATAAAAAAATGAAGAGACTGCTATATCAAGGGTCAGCAAACCAGGGCCTATATACCAAATCCAGCCCACCACCTGTTTTTATACATAAAGTTTTATGGGAACACACTCATGTTCATTCATTTACCTATTGTCTATGGCTGCTTTCATTTTTAACAGCAAAGATGAGTAGCTTCAACAAAAACCACATGGCCTGCTAAACCTAAAATATTTACTATATGGCCCTAATTTACAACAAAAGCTTGCCAGTTCCTGCCTTGATTCCCTACCCTTTTATGGGCAGGAAGCAAGATAAGAAGGCTACTTGGTTGCACACAGAGCCCACAGCATAGGCCAGATTTTATGCATAAAGAAGGATGACTCAGAGGGTAAAGGCAAGAGCCTCAGAAACCTCCCAGAGAATAAGACTGATGGTTTTCCTAATCAAGAAACCATCAACACGTATCTGACCAGAATTCAGAAATGTTATGGACCAGTGTTTGCTGGGTACCTCCTAATACTCTCTTTTTGAATAAAACTGTTTAAACCCATTATCCTATGCTATCATCATATGATGGGCGTATGAGCAGTCAGTAATTTGTTGCTTTAGTTCACAGATCAATTCTTGAGGAACTATACTCTAGGAGCTATCCTGACAAAATCACTCCTAAAGAGCCTTATCCAAAAATGGACCAGATTTACATGACAAAACCCTGGCTTCCAGCTGATGCCACAGGGATCGGGGTGGTGGAGGTAGGGAGGCGTGAAGGGGAAGGCATGGTGAGGGGGGAAGAAACAACAGTACTTTCCATGTAGAAGAAATATGAATTGTTTTGGCCAGAAGGTTGACTACAGCAGATTGTACTTTCCAAAAATGGCAGCAACAATAACCTTCATCTTGATTACTTTCTAATTCCCCTTTCCTTAAATTTAGGAAGATTTGTGACTCACTCGTGACTAGAAGAATGAGGGAAAAGTGATGCTGCATGACTTCTACAGGTAGCTCAGAAAAGGCAACACAACCTCCACATTACTTGCTAAAAGACTTCCTTCCCCCTTGAAGCCATCAGCTGCCATGTAAGAAGTCTAATTCCCCTAAGGCTATAATTAATTACTGCAAAGAACTATATGTAGAGATCCTTATGACATGACAAACACTAATATCCGGGCCCCTGGCTATTCCATCGCCTCTCTGCCCACCTGTCTCTTTCATCTGATCACAAACACATGAAAGGCTCCAAGCCAAAAGAGCCCAGCTGATCCTTTCTCAAATTCCTGATCATGAAAGAAATAATAAAATGATTGTTGCTGTTTTTAGCCTCTAAGTTTTAGATGATTTGTATGCAGCAACATCTCCTCTGAATCAGTAACTGTAAAGCCGATAGCCTAGTAAACCAGCTATTAGCAAACTAACAGTAATTAGTAAATTAGCTATTCACTTATTTTTTAAAGAAGTTTACTAAGCCCCCTTTCTTTGTGTAAGGAAATGTGATATATTCTGTTTTATTTTTTTTACCCAGTTTTTACTTTTCTGCCCTAAATGATAACAACCTTATTTATATAAAGAAAACATACACTGCCATCATTCATGAATTTATACCTGCTGTTTGGCCATGAAAGAATGCTTCCAATGGCAAATATTGCATTTTGCAGATCACTCTAGAAAAGTCCAAAAATATTTCTTTACCCGTTCTAAAGTTGTCCCACACCTCTCACATATTTCAGTTAGCTAACATATAGGGTGAGAAACATCTTGGAAAAGTGAATCCACAGAAAACACCTACAAGGAACTCAGATCCTGATATACTGTAACTGGCATACACCTCACTTTTATTTTTGGAGTAATTGATGGAACTTCTGGGATCAGTGTCTTCTTTATACAAAAATACTCAAATCCTGAACTCTCCAATCAAAGACTCCACTGTAATGCCAATGTAGTTTTTAAAAGTAAGTATTTTTATGGTATATTCTACTGTAATTGTGTGGTAAAGACAGTAGAAGAACTTGTAGGTTTGTGGGATTTCAACAAAAACAAAAAATAAAGGCTATAACAACTATAAGAAAATAGAAAGTTTTCCATTTTTTTTTCATAACTATGCCATTCCCAACCTGGAAAATTAGTCAAAAATTGTAATAACCATATTATAAGCTGAACGGGCAGCTGAGATATTTCAAGTAATTAATTTTCTAGACACATCCTGTATTTTTCATATAAAACTGCATCATCCATTTAAAGCAAAACCTTTACCCTTAATCCCCTATAAAAACTCATCACTAGGTTTTTAAGAGGGAGAGAAGGGCTCAATTTCAGCTTATAATAACAATGACAATCATAATGTAGGACATTTTCTATATTATGGAATTTTGGATGATCAATGACCCAGTAAGATGTGATCCATAGTTAGTGCCCCTAAAGATCTCCGAATTCTAAGAAATGTCCTAGCATTCTGATTGTGATTGTAATTAATCAGGTTAGTAAATCTAAAGGTAAAACTCATGCTAGCGACTTTTCGTCTCTCCAGCAAGCTTCTACCACCTTACCAATACATAGTGTATTTACTGCTATTCTTCTTACCACGGTTTCTGACCTGTCAACCTGAGTGCAAGATCGAGCAATAATGCAGGTACTGTATGTCTGACACCCTTCCAATAATGAAGCAATAGGTTGTTGGTATAAAACTTAATATTGGGGCGCCTGTAAACTTGGTTAAAAGGATGCATCTTGAAGTAATGATTTAGAATATCTCCTGTGGGAAAAATAAGCGTCAAAGCATTTTAAATATTGGTATTCAGAAAGAAACCTAAAGACCTAGAATTCAATACATGATAATAACTATCCAAACTTTAAACAAATTAGAGTAACTTACAACACTACCTTTGCTTTTCTGACAATGTCTTAAATTCAAGAGTCTTCTCATTCACAAAAGGCCATTAAGCCTTATCAAAAGCATAAACAAATACAGAGTTAATATGCATTTTAGTGTAAGCATGGGTTGTTTAACAGTCAGAGGAACAGATAAGACAGAGCTAGTCACCATTACCTTGGGCTTCTTCCAGTCATCCTGAGGTAGATATCATACAGGAATGCTGGGGCCTTATGGCTTACAGCAATCCAGTAATGATATAAAAGGTGATTGGAGGTTAGATTTACATTGGGCCGTCTGAAGGCCTGTTCGAGAGGATTCCTCTTGAAAGTGGAAATTACATGGTATTCTGAGGAAGAAAAGTTGTGTAACAGCTTTGATAATAACCATGTAATGAAGTTTTGAAAAAAAAAAAATCATGTTTTTACAATGCAAAATATTTTACCAAAGATGTCACAGTTCATTCATTTAAAAAACAAACTGTTCTACTTTCTAGTAGCTAAAAGAATATGGATATTAGAATGCTAAACTCAAGTGGTTTTATAACTGCTGCTATTTATGAATTTTAATTAGATGAATGAATTTTTGCTAAAATTCACTCTTAAAATCCTTTCAGTGTTTTACCTATGTCAGTTTACAGTGTCACTTTCTATATTTCACTTCTCACGATAGCTTCTTTCTTTCTGTTCCTCTTTCCAGACTCTTATTACTGTACTTACTTAAAAAAGAAAAGGAAAATCATCATCCTTTGCTTAAGATGCTCAAATTAACATATATTAACAGGCATAAAACAACCCAAAATTAACTTCTGTTGTAATTTATGTAGGCTATGTAATGTCAACACAATCAAACCTACTATCATCTATGTTAATACTTTACTGGAAATGTATATTGAGATAGTCATTAAAATATAATGCTTAACTTCAGCTTTTACTAAACTTTACAACACATTAAAAGATTACCAAAAAACCTAACTCATTTAAAATGTTTAAATATTCTCAAGAATACTAAAGATAATTATAAAGTTAAAATCACCTTAGATTTTATCTTTTTCCTATATGCTCTAATGGTCAATCTTTACAGTGAAATAAAATGCCATTCAAAAATCCTAGGAAAAATGTCATAAAAAATTTACACTGAAATCAAAATTGTTCTGCAGGGGTAATTATTCAATTAGAGGTTAAATAAGACCTATCACTAAATCAATACCAAAAATATATTTTACTTTAAATTTGAACTCATCAACCAACAATTTAAAAATGATTCAATTGCAACGGGTTTTAAGTGACACTACTCCTATTTAAGTTACACTATTCCCATATAACTAAGAACACATACACCTGCTGTGACGCTGTAAATTTAAATAGATTAATAAAGGTTAATAAAAATACTCTGGCAAACTGTATCCTTCTTCCTAATTCCTTCATTTATTACTCTGGGTACCACTTAATAGACCACCTCTTGTAAGAAGGGATACTGCCTATGGATAGGCAATGGCAAGACCAAGGGGGCTCACGAGAGAGAAAAAAAGCATTGTTCCCATGCCATAGGTATCTATGAGGGCTGCTGCAGATGGCAGCAGAAAAACAGCAAGGCTTAGACAAGCGTAGGGTGTGTGGGTAAGAATAGACAGCAGGACATTTTTAAATTTGTGAAACATTATTAAGAACCACAAGGTAGTATTGGTAGATATCACTTCTAAGATGATACTTAAGAACAAATTGGTAACTCAGTGGCCTTAATGCCTCATAGGTATTCTAACATTAAAACTTCAGGGAACTTGGTTTTTTAAGATTTATTCTAACATTCAAAAACACAGGTAAAATCATACCAACTTCACCCCAGTGGAAAGGATTAGTGCTGCCTGTTGTACAATTATACACCATGATGTTTCTTGGTCTGCAAAGACAAAGGTGAAACCAATTAATCATAGTAAGAGGCCAAACATATCCAATCTAAATCTCAGATAATATTCAAGAAGACATGAGGATGATGAGCATCTTTTCTATACTAATTTTTTTAAAGGATTAGTTTTTATGCTAATGACTACTTATAACTACGCTTTCTTCTTCCCCTACCAAAAATATTTATTTTAAAAAATACAGACTTTTTTCCCTTTCACATTTTTCCTCCTTATATAGGAGTATCTGTTTTTAAACATGAGGAAAACAACAAATGATCTCAGCTCTTCTTGTCTCATTTTCACAGGATTGAGCTGAAAAAAATTATGGACTAAGTTTCCTTTTGCCAGAAACAACATATTCATATAATCACCTCTCGTTTTTTCAGGACAGAAAATACTGATGATCAAAAATAAAGGTAGTTTACTAGCTAGAAAAAAAAAGTTACTGGGAAGCTTAAAGTTTAAATGTAACCCATAAATGCTACTTTTACCTTTTAAAGGAAAGATGCTCATGGGTTGATTAACGCTGCTCTGATGTGCCATGTTTAATATATGTAAACCATATTCTGTAAACTTCAGCTCTTTATATATATATACGAAGTTTTAGTTTGGATTAAAAAAATCATCCTTAGGGAAGGTATTTTTTTCATTTTTAACCCCTAATAAACTTGTCTATTCTGTAAGTAATACATGAGCATTAACATTAATTCTTCATTACTACTGATGGGACCACTTGCTATTGTCTGTGATAATACCAACTCTTGGAGTTGGTGGTGATATTGCCTAACTATTGGTATGGCAATATCTGGATGGAGGGATTAATTAACATTAGTCAATAGTTATGTCTTCCCTTTTCAGTTACTATACATTTAATAAGCAACATTGTCACCTCATATACCTATTAACTCCGGAATACCAGGCTGCTGCAAGACTCATGTTGACAACTACGTCTACAGGAACAAGATCTGCAAGGGCACTGTTGGAGGCACGCATTGTTCGAAGAATTCCTTTCCCTGCCTTTGTTGAAATTAAAAACAGCACCTTAAGATATATAAACCATAGTGTATATATATCTAAAGATACACATAAAGCAGAAAAATGTATAGAATATTAAATAAATCAAAAGGTTTACTTACTGCAATAAAGAGCCCACTTGGTCCATTAAAGTTATCAATCCATCCCTAATACCAAAAATTTAAAAAGGGGAAGAAGCTTTAGAAACATTATGAAGCTAGAGATTTATTATTTGAACTCTACAACCCCAAATATATACTTGATAGCTGTCTTCTAAAAACTAAAAAACAGACTAGATTCAGGCCAAAATATTTCTACCAGTCCCAAACAGAAACAGTCTTCCCCTGGGATCAAAAGTGACTGAGTAAAATCATGTTCGAAGGGTTACCTACTCTTCCATTAACTCTCTGCAAAGAGAAATTTATAAAAGGGGATTTACACTGTTAAATATTTTCGCAAAATTAAGCTTGTTCAAGTTTGATTTTATGCTATTTACTAATTCAGCATCCTGGGATTAAGGAAAATGGCAAATCCTCCTCAAAATTATGAATAAACAGAGAAAAATAGAATAATTGTCAAAGCAACAAGAGATGCTATCACTTACACCCATTACACAGACCTATGTTTTGCCTAAATCAATTTACCCAACTCGTTTATATTTCTGCTTTCTCTCATTCCAGGAATTCACAACTACCCTAACACCCTATACCTTTCTTAGCTTTGTGATCTACAGAGGAAGGAAGGGATCTACCTCTTGGAAGGTTTGCTTCTTTTTGGAACTAAGAAGCAAACCAAATCACGGTCTCCTCTGACTTGAGACAATATCACAGCTCTTGATTTAATTTTCAATTGGGATTGTTAAAATGTTGATCTACATTTCTATATACCCAGCATCACATTACAGAAATGAAAGTACCAATAAAATTAGCTCTATGAACACAAAACAGCTTTGCCATGGTAATCCATCTTTAATAAATAATACTTGTTCTTAAAGAACTGCCAGCTCTTTTTATAGAGTTATAACTTAATATTCTCAACTCCAATAATTTATAAAGGTTTCTAACAACTTACTGGAAAAGGTTCTTTCCAACTGGCACCAACAATCGATGGCCTTATAATCGCCACATTTAGCTTTGCTCCTTCTTGTTGTACAACATATTCTGCCAATGCTTTCGTGTATATGTAGGTATTAGGTCTGTCTCCTATCAATTTTGGAGTGATATCATTTACTAGGCCATCATCCATCCACCTGGTAAAGAATTGCATACAAATATATTTCCAGATATTTTACTATAAAATGAAAAGCCACTTAATTGAACTTTGCACATTCAAATATATCCGTTGTTCTGACTCAAATCATCTGACTTTTACTGAAAAATTAACTTAGTCTTTATTTTTCTTAAACATCAACTACACGTCCACAATCCCTTATCTCCAATTTCTGTATCCAAAAAATCTGAAAACTAAGAGTTCTTTTGTAAATCATATGGTGGATAGCAAAATCTGATCTACACTGACTTATAGTCTTTTTTTGATTCAACTTAGTTTAAACATTCATATATCTTATATATATTTGATCAGGGATACTAACTCAGATCAAGTTAAAAAGTTTTCTCTTATTACACAGTACATAAATTATATTCCCTCTCTAAAGTCCAAATAAATTCCAAAATATATCTGAAACTTTTTGGAAGGTTGCAGGTTAGGAAATATAGATCTGTATATAACCACCTAGTGAAGTAACATGTTGATTATATACATTTACAATTAACATACATTTATAATGAACATGAAAGGTACAAAAGGTCTTGTATTTAAGGTGCAACACTGCAATTCATATGCTCTAGTGAGATTAACAAATAAGAGGAGCAATAAAAATAAACTGAACCATGCTATAAAACTTCAACTAGCAACCTACTATGAAGTCAAAAAATTCCTCCAATTCTATTTGAAGAAATGGTCTACTCTGTTCATCAGTAAAAGGAGGGTGATATACTAGGTGATATCCAAGTTTTTTCCTAAACTTCTGATTCTAATACGTTATATACTTGTTTTCAGATACTTTTTCCTTCTTGTTGATAATGCTGTGTATGCAAGTAGACTCAGTATATTGTCATATTCTAATGATACCCATACTAATTGACAAAATAGCATAAAATGGAGATTATCAAGACAAAATTTTCTTCTGTATATGGAAGTACTTTTTATATATGAAAAAAAAGAATATGAATTAAATTGAAGGGAAATTGCTACCCAACTTAGGAAAAATTCCACCATGGAGATGAGTTTTGAAAAATGGAAGGGACAGTTAATACATGAGGAAAACAAAAAACCTGCCTAAACTCAAAACTTTAGCCAGTAAGCCTCATCACTAGAATGAGTTTACAGAACAAATCTACGAGTTATCTTAAAATTATCTGCTAGCTAGATTTATTTGCAGCCAGGAAAGGAGATACAGCATTAGCTTACAAGTTCTTTTTCAGTTTCTCAAATGTTTGTATATATTAATGTTAGGAAGAGAAAAAGTAAAATGCTTCATTAACTTCCACACTCAACTTTTCCCACAGGTATTAAACACTTCTGTCTATTGATATACGAAGAAAATGAAGTAGATATTTGGGACGATCTAAGAAAATAAGTGAGAAAATAGAAATTAGGGAATTACAATGAAAATGCCTTGGTAATTTCTCATACTTATTTTTTTACAATCTATCTGTTTCCTCATAATGATTAGCAGGAAAGCTTTAAAGAAAAGACTGTGCTTATTTTAGGAGAAAGCAGCAGATGTTAACTAAGGAGTCAAAGTGGATAGAATCTCTGGAAAGAAAGGAGACTAAAAAAGAGAAGAATAAAGGAGGAAAAAGCTCAAAGATATTATATAAGGATTAACAAATGTGAAAATATGGTGGATACTGGAATGTTTATATAATTGTAGTCTATAAAAGTAAAAAAAGATCTTATTTTTTTGTCTGAACCTTATCTGTTTGATAAGAAAGCCTAAGCTGCAGCAAACGAAAACAAGGTCATGGTATGTACTACTTCATTTAATCCCTATCTATCAATACTCACATATAGTTTTCATGTAATAATTGCTGACAGGATTTCAGTCCTCAGAAAGATGATAAGCAGTAAGACTAATGGTATGAATTAAAAGACTATGACTCCTCTGATTCTCTAATAATTAAAGGCCTCTCTATAGATATACTCCAAGGGTCGGGGGTGGTGAGGGCAATCCTTTAATAAATTAGAGGCTTGCTATTAAATAGGCAGTCATGGGTCTCCACAGGTACTTCTTGGTTGCTAAGATTGATTCCCTAAAAAAGACAGCCCCTAATATCACTAAGAAGATGTTCAGGAGCCTTCCTCCAACACCATTATACTTGGTCAAAAGTGACTTCACTAACATTCATTTGACTTCACTAACATTCATTTAGATACTAATCTATACAATAAAAAGGATGTGAGGATATGCAAAAATTTTTGAAGAAAAGAGATAAATGTATGCATGTGTGTGTGTGTGTGTGTGTGTGCGTGCGCACATGTATATGGGTGGGGTGAGAAGGAGGGAGAGGGACTTGGATCCAAAGTTTTTTTTTTTTTTTTGAGACAGTCTCACTGTGTTGCCCAGGCTGGAGTACAGTGCACAATCTCGGCTCACTGCAGCCTTTGCCTCCTGGGTTTCAAGCAATTCTCCTGCCTCAGCCTCCCAAGTAGCTGGGACTACAGGTGCCCACTGTCACATCGGACTAAATTTTTTTGTATTTTCAGTAGAGATGGAGTTTCACTATATTACCCAGGCTGGTCTTCAACTCCTGACCTCATGATCCGCCCATCTCAGCCTCTTTTGGGATCAAAGTAAATGTATATAAATTTCAAACAAACATACTCTAAAGAATCAATCAGCTTCTTGGGATCCACAGGTGGTGGGTAGACTACTTCATCAATATGCTTTCGATTACAGTAGGCATATGCTGTTGATACATGCATGAACACTTCCAGATTCTTCATTTGTTGTGCAAGGAGAATAAGCTGCCGTGTTGCAATCACATTTAACTGAACAGCATCTCTGTTTAAAAAGAAAAAGTGACAACAGAAAATTGGAAAGCTATGTTATTTATTTTACCTGTTTAAAAAATCTTATTTTCATTAGAGAGGTAGTAAGAGAGAGAGAGACAGAAATTTTTGTTTCTTTACACCTTATCCCTTAGCTGTGATTTTGTGTATTTTATTTCAGTATGAAGTATGTTTATTCTATCAATTATGTTAAAAAAATTGATTTTAAAATAACCTTCATTATAGCACTTAAAAATTAAAGTAGAAATTTAAAAGTTATATAGTTGCCCAGGAACAAACAGATAATTTCAGTCTTTAGCTTCTATGCATAATTTGGAGTCATGCTAGACTTATTTTGCATCTTAATTTTTAAAAGTATAATATTGCATAATATGGATGTGCCACAAGGATAAAAAAAAAAGAATGGTCAAGTAATTTTTAAATGTTAAGGTAGAGTCACTAATAAGGATATTACAGCCAGAGAAAACTCAGAAACATTAAATTATATTAACATATAATCAAGAAAGTATATGTTTATTTCCCTCTTTGTAGCAATCAATCCAAATACTTTTTTAGACTACCTTATAAAATTCAAAGGGATATTATAATAAAACTGGTATGTTTGTTACAAGGTACATGCAAGACCCCAAAATGATCTATATATTCCCTTCTTGGAATTTACTTAAAGTAAATAATTCCACAAAAGCAAACGTATATATGCAGAAAAGTTATCAATAAAGTACCATGTAATAATAAAAACCTACAGAGCCCAAATATTCACTATGGAATATGGAATGGCTCAATAAAGTAGGTATTTTATCACAATGAAAGAATATAGCCACTAAAACAATTATGAGAAGACTACAAAAACATGGAAAATCGGTATGAATAATACCAAAAAAAAATACATACAATATGATGTGAAGCAGGATTAAAAACAAGGCTCTGGAATCAGTCCTGTGTTCAAATTCTGACTTGGCCTATCTATCAGTTAGGGCATAAAATTATTAAAGCACTCCAGCCTTAGTTTTCTTACCTGGAAATGGGAACAATAATGAAACCTACCTACTACAACTGGTATAAAATTAAACAAAACAAATAGCTTGCAAGCATTTAGCAGTATTTCTAACATAGTCACCAAACAGGCAGTCAACAAATCTTCCTTAAGGTAACGAGATGGTGGATAGTTTTTGCTTTCTATTAAACTTCTGTTTATAGCTTTTAAAAAATTGACCAAGAGATCTATTGTACAACATAGAGACTATAGTTAATATCAATGTATTGTATTTTTAAAAGTTATGAAGTGAGTGGATTTTAGGTATTCTCACCACAAAAAATATGTGAGATAATGAATATGCTAATTAGCTCATTTAGCCATTCCACAATGTATACATATTTCAAAATATGTTGTACACGATAAATATATACAACTTCTGTCAATTAAAAAATAGTAATAAAAAGGAAAAAAGATTTAAATACTCAATACCAGTGACAAAAATGGCAAAGTAATATACTGTTGTTGACACTACAAACTGACACAAATGATCTGAAGGAAACTAGGACAAAGTATCAGGAATTACAGAAATGGTTTATTTATTAATCTAGTTAATCTGTTGAAATTAACTCAGAGGAAAAGCTTGTTCTAACCCTCACTTTTCAAATAAAAAAAAATTAAAATTCCTTAAAGTTTATTCTAAGTGAATAATACATAAATTGTGGTATGTCAACATGATGGAATATCATCAAATCACTAAAATTATAACTATGGAAAAAATTAGAAATACAGAAATTGTTTCTATATTAAGTTTTAAAAGTAAAATTCGAAAGTTTATGTTTACAATCAGCAAAACAATAACGTTCAAACAAAAAATTTTAAAAAAAACAAAAATAGTTTTGAGTACTTTCTAAAATTCTTTTATTTTCAGTATTTAAGAAAAAAAATCCAACTACTATTTTAAAAGGCCAGGATATTTCACAGATAGAATCCAGTCCACTTCACTGTAAAGCAGTGCTTTGATGTTTGTCACATTTGCAAAACAATGGTGATAGGGAGAGTACTGTTTGGGAGAGGTATACAGAGAATATTCTGTTACAGGTTCCTGAGGACAGGACAACAAGTTCTGGGTCACCAGGAACAAGGAATAACTTCAGGGGAGAAAAAAATCCTGTGCCATATTATTTTCTTTTAATTTAACAGTACTCGACACCCTATGAAAACATATTAGAAAGACTTTTTTTTTTAATGAAATAATTGGGTTGGGGTCTTAAAATCACGGATGCATCTTTTTTTTTTTTCTTCCTTGTCTCAATTGAGGGGGAAAATCTGTTCAAGTGAAAATCCATTAAAAAAGACATTTCACAGAGAGGATACTGTCCACTAGACTATAAGGGAATGCACTATTTTCTTTTGCATTTGCAAAACAACGGGGGCAGGAAGAGCAATGTTTTGGGAAATGTACACTAAGGATATTCTGTTACATGTCTCTGAGGATGGTGACAGAGTTTCTGGGTCACCAAAAATAAGGAATAACTTGAAAGGAAAACCTCTGTGCCCTACCTTTTTCCCTTTGCATTTGTACCTCAGAGCCCAAACCTGAAGCCATTCTGCGCCCACATAAGTAACGCCTAGTATCTCTCTGCCAGGATAGTTAACCTAACTCTGTTTTACCTCAATACAATTTCTACTCCATTGACCTTCAAACTGAGACTCTGACATGTTATATTAGAAGTCGTTTAGTACTAAACAAAAATAATGTTCTCGTTGTTTTGGTTATATGGAGTCATAAGTGCATCTTCAATAAGAGAGGCATTTGGGAGAGGGGTGCAAAATGAGAAAGTCTTTATAATTAGAATCTACCTTCACTAAATGTAGACATGGAAATCACTTCAAAAAAAATTTAAAAAGAAAAAAAGCTCAATGACCTGAAGTGCCAATACATTTTCTTGTTCATCTTTCTTCTACAGACAGCTTAGGTTATTCAAAATCTATGTTGATAATACTTCTAAAGACCTTAAACCAGGGTTCCATACTTGGCATAACATACACCTGAGAGTTTATTAAAAATGCAGACTTCTGGACCTCATCCTCAGACACTTTTAACACATGAAATGAGGTCTGGAAAACTATATTTTAAATAAGTTCTCTAGGCCATTTTGACACAAGTCTCTTTTCCACCCTCTTGCTCCTAAGAAAATACTGTCTAGATGAGATCTCATCACCACAACCACCATTTTTTTGTAACCTTAATGAAAATATAGACACAGATGTTTAGGGAACAATGAGTCAATCTTAGGGTAGGGGGCTCAGTCATCTGTAATTTTAAAAATGTCTCCAAAGCTGATTCTGACAGCAATGGTTCTAAAGGGGCAAAACAAGGTCTAGCAGTGACTAAATCACACCTAAGGCTCTTGCTAAAAACAAGAACTCTGGAGTATAATTCTAAAGTTAAAAGGTCAAACTTTGGCAAGTGCAATCTAGGAATATGCATTTTTAACACATTTTCCAGTAATTCTTAAGATTCATAATACATTCTAAAGTTTGATAATCAATGCCCAACAAACTCAATAGTTTCTTGATCTTTTCTAAGTATCAATCTTCCATTTCTTTCTGAAAATCTTTCATATTCATACTTTGGGTCTTATCACCCTGAACTGCTCTATTTCTAAAATTTTATACTATGAACCATACCATCTGCCCACTCATCTCTCTCCTTCAGCCTAGTTTTTGTCCTCATGGTCTCCAGTTTCTTACCTCTTCATTACTCTCAACTTTATTGACCCTGTCTAACTTGCACTTCCCTTACTAGCACCTTCCCTTATAACAGACACCATGATCAACTACTTAAGTCACTCCATTTATTATCTTCACTTCAACCAGTTTTTTCTTTCTTTTTGAGATGGAGTCTCGCTCTGTCATCTAGGCTGGAGTGTAATGGTGCCTTCTTGGGTCACTGCAATCTCCACCTCCCAGGTTCAAGTGATTCTCCTGCCTCACAGGTGTGTGCTACATGCCCAGCTAATTTTTGTATTATTAGTAGAGATAGGGTTTCACCATGTTGGCCAGGCTGATCTTTTAACTCCTGACCTCAGATGATCTGCCTGCCTCAGCCACCCGAAGTGCTGGGATTACAGGCGTGAGCCACCACGCCCAGCCCTCCCCACACTTTTTGTATTTCCTCATGAATCCTAAGCCTGATATCTATTTTTCCCTCGTTTCAAGATTTAGGAACCACCACATCTGAAAATAAGTGAGCTCTAACTACCTTCTCTCAACTCCCATAGCATTTAATGTATGCTCCTTGATAAATCCTTATTTTCTATCCTATATTACGGTTATTTTGCATATCCTATCTCCTCTAGACTACATGCACTTTGCAAATAAGATCTGTGTGCAATTTATGCTGGTTTCTCTCCTAAGGTATTGGGCTTAATGTTGTAGTAACAACTGAAAACTTCCCCCCAACAGTAAAAGCTTTATGCCATTTTTTATTTGTGGGTTAACAAGCAGTTAAAAAGAGTAATTGTTATCTGTCTCTACAAAAAATACAAAAATTAGCCAAGCACGTTGGCACACGCCTGCAGTGCCAGCTACTAGGGAGGCTGAGGTGAAAGGATCACTTGAGCCCAGGAGGTCGAGGCTGCAGTGAGCCATGATTGCACCACAGCACTACAGCCTGGGCAATAAAGGTGAGACCCTACCTTAAAAAAAAAAAAAGTAATTCTTTCATACAAAGTTGTTCTATGCCTATGTGGATTATTATAGAATCTCTGACCCAAACCTAATGTCCTATCACCACTTGGATGTCAAAATTGCTTCCCAGAAATAATTTCAATGTAATGACAAGGGCTAGGTCAGTGAACATACATGCCTTGACAATGGAAGAGAAGAACAATGTAGTATGTAAGATGCCTTCTGCTATAGCATCTCTAGTAAAAGAAGAAAATAATAATGAGAAGATGTCTTTTCATTAATGGTAGCCTTGCTTACCCTAGGGCAACAGAAAGAGAGACTAAGTTCCCTGAAAGTACTTTACTTTGATCCTCCTTGTAAAGCTTCCCTTTATGAGTTGCACCCTCATCAATGTTGCCTGTTGATGTTTCAAAGCATGTAATTTCCCCCTTTAAGTCAATGAGGACCATACCACCATTAGCCAATATCTACATATGTTTTTCATGAAAACATGCTAAGCTTCATAAAGCTATGTGAACTCTTTCTTTTGTCTATGAAGGAAATAATAAAAGCCAGAACTACAGGTAAACAAGAATCTACTTTACTGACCATTTCACACTATCTTTTCTTTAGGAAAAGATAAAGCACTAACTAAAAATTAAAGACCACATTAACGATCTTGGAAATGCTTGTTAAAAACAAATTGTTAGACCTATATGCAAATATATATACACACAAGGAAAATTTTAAATGTAAAAAACAAGGAGTTTTGTTAGTTGATGAGGTATCAGTCCCTTTAAGATTTCTTATAGGTGTTACTTTTAAAAATAATTTTTAAAAGTCATTGTATATAGCTTTATTTGAAGATTAATACATATTTATAGTAGAAAAAATAATATACAGGTAAGACTATAAACCTACCTGTAACTGCACCATCCAAAGATAAATGTATCGGCAAATATAAAAAGACATGTATATAAATACATCTACGCATATATTTTATGAGAATAAGATCATATTATAGTCCTAATAATAATCTTCATCACCTTGAATCATTAACACATAATGGCTGTACAATATTTTACCTGTCAGCTGCATAGAAATACCTAAAAAATAAATAAAGCAACTGCTACAGATTCAGATTTCCTGCAATGGAGAGGAACTGAGGCATCACTTAAATTTCCTGAAGGAAAAAAAAATAATCTTTTGAGAAATGTTACTTTGATTTTACATATCAGGAAGCTGAGGCTTAAGGAGGTTAATAACTTATACAAACTCACCAGTAAGTAAACGATATGGTCAAGATTAGAACTAACATATGTAATTCCAAAGCTCATAGCCCTTCATTACAATGCTGCCTCGGCTTCCTCAAGTGTACAATGGATTTGCCTATAATCTTACAGTGGGTAAAGTGACCATGGAATAAAATAATTAATGAGAAAATACCTTGAAAACCCATAAAGGATGACTGCAGAGATCTAAGGGACTATTCTAGTGAACTCACCTGGAATATGCAAAATATACTGTAATGCTTTGGCACTGAACTGTCACCTTATATGACGCTGACTGACGTTTATACTTCCATATTAGATAAAGACAATATGGTGAATAATATCAAACTTTTTGTAATCAGAACTTACTTTTTTATTTATTTTTTAATCTTAATTAAAATTTTTTTTTTTGTGGAGACAGGGTCTTATTATGTTGCCGAGGCTGGCTTCAAGCGATCCTCCTACCTCAGCCTCAGAACTACATTTTTTAAACTTTAAAAAATGTATTTTATTTTTTAAATTGACATATCATTAACTGTACATATTTATGAGATACACAGTGGTGTTTTGATGCATATAATGTATAGTAATTAGATCAGCATAACTAGCACATCCATCATCTCAAATACTTATTTCTTTGTTGGAACATTCAATTTCCTCCTTTTAGTTATTTAACTTCAAAACATTTTAAAGAGAAGGCTTTCAAGTAGCTTTGAAACCTGTAACAAGTCTATACCATTTTAATTGGCATGAGACCATACAATTAACATTATAAAAACTGAATTTTGGACACGCTGTCAAAAAGAATGCTCTGAATTCAGAACCATTATTTGAAATGCATATTCATTAGATTTTTTAAGAACAATGGACATTTAGAGTCTTAACTTTTTCTTGCAACAGATATCTTGAAAGAAGTCCAAATTATTTTTTAAATTAAATTTATCTCCAACATACTTTGCCCCTAGCACTACCACAAAAGTTTGAAAATAAAAAGGTGTGATTTAAATTTATAAGCAATTTACCTTATCCTGTAAAAAATGAGCCTAATTTTGTTTATTTTCAGATGGGTATAATGTGGATTAGAAGAATAAAACTGTTGGGGTATAGGCTTCTGAAGGAAGAGAAGACCAACACTATTAGTTGTTAAGACTAAGCTTTTTTCTACTCCATTTTTTGCTTCTCTCCTGTTGCATCTTTAAATTCATGGCAACTTCTTCTAATAAATATGTATTAGTCATCTAGGATTTTTAAACTGATAACAAGAGTAAGAAAAATTTTTTAACACTCTTTAGGACACTGAAAGCCACAGTTAACATATGACAAATAGTTTCAAATCACATTCCAACAACTTGACTAAAGAGCAGAATTAGAATGAGATCTTTTAATAACTATACTGAAGTTCAAATATTGTAACTACCTGTACTTACCTTAAATTTTCATTAAACCTTACTGTAGCTGCACAGTGGAATATAATATTGGTAGAATCTATGATCACCTCTTTATCTTCTTCACTGAGAGCCAGTTTAGGTTGGGTGAGTTCGCTGTTGATTGCTACAATTTTCTCTCTAAAATCTGGATTTTCATCTCTCAATCTGTCAAAGAGCTATCAAGGGGAAAAAAATATTTATTTTAGGGCAGTATTCGTCCGTTTTCTAAAACTCATTATCACCATTTTTTCCCGCCAAGGATGACTGCTTTTTTAGAAACTTAAAGTATGCAATTCCTAAGGTTGCTATTCTTAATTGCTATTATTCTGTACAGAAAACACCCTATGAGGCCCACACTATTATTCCCATTTTGCAGATAAGGAATCTGAGACTCAGAGGAGTTAAGGAGTTCATCAAGTACACAAAGCTGGTAGTTCACAGAGTTGAATTTGAACTGTCCATGCCCTGGCTGATTAGATTACATCACCCCTCAGAATAGACTTCAGCAATACAGACATCAGAACAGTGTTTAAAAATGATCATTCAGATTTCTAAAATCTAGACCTTAATTTTTCACTTCATTTTTATTTTATTCCCTTTCGACAGATTAGAGAAAACCACAATTTACATTCTACCTAAAATTTTAGAACAAATTTTTAAAAAGGAAAAAATAGTAATTATGTGAAAGGAAAAAGTTGGTAAGAAAATATGCAAACTAGAAACTGAACAAACTTCAGAATTATCACATTTATAGGATTTAAACTGAAAATTCAACATTCTTTAAGTGTAACCAAAGGAATAAATTTTGCTAGACAATCAGATCACAAAATGATTACAGTTTAAAGGTACATTCAATTGTGAGTCAAGTTTAACTTTTTATCCCAGATGTCACAGAAAAACACTGATGTTTTTTCCAGGTCACTGTTCTATCACACTTTGACTCTCCATTTAAAGTTCATACTTGCAGTTTAAGCAGGATTCTTAACCTGAGAAGTCTATATAATGTATCAGGGCTCATTTTCACCTTCCTAGATGACTTTAGTATATAACAGTCTTCCTGCTTCTACTGCTAGCTCCTACTGCTACTTCCACTGCTAGCACATGACTTGAATATTAATGTGTTCTTATATTAATTAAAAAAATAAAAACTTACTGGCTATTTATTATGAACCAGGCAGGCACCTTCCAGATTCTAAAGAAACAAGAAAATGGCCTTTGGTCCAAGTAAATGGACAAGTAAAATATAGTGCTCTATTTAATAAGAGAACAGAGTTACGGGGCTGCATAGGAGAAACAACTAACCCAGATTTGAAAGACCACACACAAGCTAGCCTTCTCAGAGAAAATGACATTTAACAGAATGTGTGTGTTAGGGACAAAGTGAGGGAGGAAGGCCCTGAAATTACAAAGTAGAAGAACAGTGTTTCCAGGCAGAGGAAGTAGCATGTATAACGCATCAGAAATCAGAAGGCATTAATACGCTTGAGAGATTAAAAATAATTCAGTCGGCTTGGAACATAAGAGTATGTAGGAAAAAGCAGCTAGAGTTGATGGAGATAAGAAAGGCCAGATAACTTCGTCTGTCAAGCCACATTAAAAAGATGAATTTTATCTGAGAGTAATGGTGAGTTACTGATTGATTTTAAGCAGAGAGGTGATACAAGCATGTGCATAATTTTTAAAAATCCTTTGGGAGTAATGAGTTTTAGAACACACTTGTGGTTACCCATATCCAGATACTGCTTTGTCTGAATCAAAATAATTGCAATGAGAGATTTAGGATATAACATTCAGGATGTAGTCATTTTGGCCAATGACTGGAATTGAGGGATAAGGAATGCAAACTTCATTAGGGTAGGGTCCACATCTATTTTGCTCAGCATACAAGTCCAAGAGAGCAGACCTTGCCTGGCAAGATAAAGACTTTAAACATTTGTTAAGTGAATAAATTCAGTAGACTGAGGAACACAGGGAGAGAAAGAAGCTGTTTGGGAGATACAAATTCAGTCTTGTGAATGTTGAGTATAAAATGCCTACATGACACCCCAGAAGACAGGTCTAGTAGAGGTGACTGGCTTTGTGGGTCTAGAGTTCAGGGGAGAGAGCCAGACTATCAATATAGATTTTACTAACCACATAGAGGTAGTAACTGAAGCCCCAGGAGTAGAAAAGAGTTTATCTAGGTATCAGCAATAATGAGTACCCAAGATCCAAACTATATAAAACTAAATCTAATTTAAAGGACATCCATTCATTTCACATAAAACACAGAGTGGCTGAGTAACCATCTCACTGGACCTAGTTAAGATATCAAGGCCTAAACCAGAAACTTGAAGAATATCAATCCTTAAGGGGCAAGCAGAGAAAAAGGAACCTAAGGAATGACCAAAAAAGTACTTTTTAACACCTTGAATTCATACTTCATTCTCCTGATTGCTGATGACCTTTAATTTCCTTTAATATCAGCTATCCATCCCACTACCACCAGGACATGACCATGCTGCTCTTAAATTTGCTAAATCTTAAATGTGATACTCTTGTTTTCTCTAGCCAGCATCTCTTTATTCAATACCATCCTTTCCGGTGTTTTAAACCCACTAGTACCTAATTAGTTTCTACTTTACTAAGTTTACTGATACCTTCTTAACATCCTTGATTCTCTTTCCTGAATATACTTCATGATCAACTACTTTGTTTTATTTTTTCTTTTTTGAGACAGGGTCTTGAGACAGGGTCTCACTCATCACTCACGCTGGAGTGCAGTGGTGCAATCTCAGCTCACTGCAACCTCCACCTCCCAGGTTCCAGTGATCCCCCCGCCTCAGCCTCCTGAGCAGCTGGGACCACAGGCATGCACCACCACGCCTGGCTAATTTTGTATTTCTTAGTAGAGATGCGGTTTCTCCGTGTTGGCCAGGCTGGTCTCAAACTCCCAGCTTCAAGTGATCCACCATCCTTGGCCTCTCAAAGTGCTGAGATTACAGGCATGAGACACCGTGACCAGCCATGATCAACTATTTTAAATCAATCTTCATTACCCAATGGAGTTTCTGTTCCCTGAGACATTCTCATCAGTCACTGTTCTCAAATAGGGGTGATTCTGGTCCCCAGAAGACATTTGGTGATGTCTAAAAACATTTTTGGTTGTTACAACAGGGAGTGAGGCGAGGAATGCTGCTGATGACTCTATAATGCGGAGGACAGGCCTCCAGAACAAAGAACTAGCCAGCCCAAATGTCAATGGTGCTGAAGCTGAGAAATCCTACTGTAAGTCAGTGTCTCATTTGGTATACGCTCTTGGCCTTATGTTCTTTATTTCTATTTCAAACTCAGAGTAGATAATACCTAAAATTTCTTACTAACTTTAAGTGCACACTCACTGCTATTTGACATAAAAAGGGCTCATTTTTATTGACTCACCAGCAATGCTATACATAATGGAGAATGAATGGCTTTAGAATTAAGTGGTAGGATATGCCAGGAGGTAATTGAAGGCATAAGATAAAAATTACATAATTTTAGGGAGTATCAAGTTTAGTCAAATATTTGGGGACAAAACATTTTTTTTATATTGAAAATAATAGCTGTATGTTTAGGCTAAACCATCGAAGTTCAATGAAACTTCAGGCTTTAAATAGAAAATATTCCTTTTCTTAGGCTTAGTGGGGAAGAAATTTTAGAAGCACTGCTCTGAAGACCCCAAAGAAGATGCCCAAGTCTTCTTCATGTTTTACTCAGACCCTCAATTCTGGCCAGCACATCAACTTAAATAACTGTTCCTGTTTCCTCCTGACACTTCTGATACTCCTTCTTCCTTCCCTCTTCCCTCTTAAAAACTGTCTAAAAGGCCAGGAATGTATCTTACTTATCCCTGAATTCAATCCCCTACAACAAGTCAAACACCCAGGACTAAGCAGGCACAACAAATATAATCTAAAAAATAAAAAATGAGTAAGAACAAATAACCCCTCACTGGGGAGACAGGAGTATCGGGAGAAAAATTAAAACATACCAATTACAAGTGGTTCACAATAAAAATGCCAAGATGAGTAAACAAATGGCAGAGAGAGCAAGAAAACAAGCATTTTACTTAGAACAAGCCTTGTGGTTTTATAGCCCCATTGATGACTCCTTCCTTGTAGGTTTTAAGGGAAGCAAAGGATTCCAGAAGGGTTCAGCAATAATCATAGAGAAAAAAATGATTAAGGGAGACTAATGTAGTCTAATTTGTATAAGTAAAATTACACATATATAAATTATATGTATAAATTATTCCTATAAAAGTATAAGAACAAAAGAAACAGTCATTAGAGTGAATCGGCAACCAACAGAATGGAAAACAATTTTTGCAGTTTACACATCTGACAAAGGGCTGATATCCAGAATTTACAAAGAACTAAAACAGATTTACAAGAAAAAAACAAACAAGCCCATACAAAAGTGGGCGAAGGAGATGAACAGAGACTTTACAAAAGAAGACATACATGAGGCCAACAAACATATGAAAAAATGCTCATCATCGCTGGTCATTAGAGAAATGCAAATCAAAACTACATTGAGATACCATCTCACGCCAGTTAGAATGGCAATCATTA
>CAUYLG010069972.1:0-13984 GCA_963573385.1 Cacajao melanocephalus
GAATGTAAACTAGTACAGCCACTATGGAAAACAATGTGGAGACTTTTTTTTTTTAATTGTACTTTAGGTTCTGTGTTACATGTGCAGGGTTGTTGCATAGGTACATACATGGCAATGTGGTTTGCTGCCTTCATCCCCCCATCACCTATATCTGGCATTTCTCCCCATGTTATCCCTCCCCAACCTCCCCACCCCCCGCTGTCCCTCCTCAACATCCCCCAAGCAGACCCCAGTGTGTGATGCTCCCCTCCCTGTATCCATATGTTCTCATTGTTCAACACCCACCTATGAGTGAGAACATGTGGTGTTTGATTTTCTGTTCTTGTGTCAGTTTGCTGAGATTGATGGTTTCCAGATTCATCCATGTCCCTACAAAGGACATGAACTCATCATTTTTATGGCTGCATAGTATTCCGTGGTGTATATGTGCCACATTTTCCTTGTCCAGTCTATCATTGAAGGGTGGATTGGTTCCAGGTCTTTGCTATTGTAAACAGTGCCACAATGAACATACATGTGCATGTGTCTTTATAATAGAACTATTTCTAATCCTTTGGGTATATACCCAGGAATGGGATTGCTGGGTCAAATGGGATTTCTATTTCTAGGTCCTTGAGGAATTGCCACACTGTCTTCCACAATAGTTGAGCTAATTTACACTCCCACCAACAGTGTAAAAGTGTTCCTATTTCTCCACATTCTCTCCAGCATCTGTTGTCTCCAGATTTTTTAGTGATCGCCATTCTAACTGGTGTGAGATGGTACCTCAATGTGGTTTTGATTTGCATTTCTCTAAATGCAAATTTAACTTACTTTAAAGAACTAAAAGTAGAACTACCATTTGATCCAGCAATCACACTACTGGGTATCTACCCAGAGAAAAAGAAGTTGTTATTCAAAAGTTCACAATTGCAAAATTGTGGAACCAACCCAAATGTCCATCAACCAAAAAGGGGATAAACTGTGTTGTGTGTGTGTGTGTGTGTATATATATACACACACACACACACACACACACACACATATATATATGTGTGTATATATATAGGTATGTATGTATATATACATATGATGGAATACTGCTCAGCCATAAAAAGGAATGAATTAGCTGCATTTGCAGTGACCAGGATGAGATTGGAGACTATTATTCTAAGTGAAGTAACTCAGGAATGGAAAACCAAACATCATATGTTCTCACTGATATGAGGGAGCTAAGCTATGAAAACTCAAAGGCATAAGAATGATGGATTTCGGGGACTTGAAGGGAAGAGTGGGAGGGGGGTGAGGGGTAAAACACTATGAATATGGTGTAGTGTATACTGCTCAGGTGATAGGTGCACCAAAATCTCACAAATCGCCACTAAACAACTTATGTAACCAAATACCACCTGTACCCCAATAACTTGTGAATTTTTTTTTTAAAGCTGACAGGAGCTATTTGGAAAAAAAGTTAAAACAATGAACAGTTTGTGAAGTAAAAATGTTAACAATATAAGCTAATTTATTATTCAAGAAATAAAATTTTAAAAACTTTAGTGTAGCCTAAGTATACAGTGTTTATAGAGACTACAGTGGTGTACAGTAACATCCTAGGCCTTCACATTCACTCACCACTCACTCACTGACTCACTCAGAGCAACTTCCAGTTCTGCAGACTTCATTCATGGTAAGTACCCTAGACAGTTTTAGAGGTATATCATTTTTTGTCATTTATACTGTAATTTTTACTGTACTTATTCTAGCTTAGATATGTTTAGATACTCAAATACCACTGTGTTACACAGTTGCCTTCAGTATTCAATACGGTATATATGGTATACAGGTTTGTAGCCTTGGATCAATAGGTTATACTTTATAGCCTAGATAGGATACACCATCTAGGTTTAAGTACACTCTATGATGTTTACACAATGACAAAATCACCTGATGACACATTTCTCAGAATGTATCCTCATTTTTATTGATGCATGACTATAATTCGAAATCAGAAAGTATAATGCTTCCAGCTTTGTTCTTTCTCAAGATTGCTTTCGCTGTTCTGGGTCTTTTGTAGTTCCACACAAATTTCAGGAATTTTTTTTCTGATTTTATAAAAAATACCTTTGGAATTTTGATAGGGGTTACATTGAATCTATAGATTGTTCTGGGCAATATAAACATTTTAATAATATCAATTCCTCCGATCCACAACACAGGATACTTTCCATGTATTTGTGTCTTCTTCAGTTTCTTTCATCAATATCTTATAGTTTGTCATGTATAGATCCTTAGTATTTTATTCTTTTTGATGCTATTACAAATGGGATTGTTTTTATTAACTTCTTCTTTAAGTAGTTCTTTACTGGTGTATAGAAACGCAACTGAGGCTGGGCACAGTGGCTCACTCCTGAAAGCATTTTGTGAGGCCAAGGTGGGTAAATTGTTTGAGTTTAGGAATTTGAGACCAGCCTGGGCAACATGGTGCAAACTTATCTCTACCAAAAAAAAAAAAAAAAAAAAAAAAAAACCACCAAAATTAGCCAGACGTGGTGGTGCATGCCTGTAGTCCCAGCTACTTGGGAGACTGAGGTGGAAGGATCACTGAAACCAAGGAGGCAGAGGCTGTAGTGAGCCAAGATCATCCCAGTGCACTCCAGCCTGGGTTACAGAGCACTACCCTTTCTCAAAAAAAAAAAAAAAAAAAAAACAGGAAAGGAAGGAAAGAAAGAAAAAGAAATGCAACTGAGTTTTATGTGTTGATTTTGTGTTATGCATCTTTACTGAGTGTGTTTTATTAGTTCTAACAGATTTTTGGTGGTGTCATTAGAGTTTTCTAAATACGAGATTGTGTCATCTGCAAACAGAAACAGTTCAACTTCTTCCATTCTGATGTGGATGTCTTTTATTTCTCTTTCTCACCTGATTACTCTGGCTAGGACTTCTCCAATATTGAAAAGAAGTGAAGCACTCTTGTCTTGTTCCTGATCTTAGAGGGAAACTTTTCAGCTTTTCATTGTTGAGTATGATGTTAACTGTTGCCTTGTCATATATGGCTTTTATTATGTTAAGGTACATTCTTTCTATGCCTAATTTGATGAGGAGTTTTATCATGAAAGGGTGTTGAAT
Organism: Cacajao melanocephalus; assembly: GCA_963573385.1. NCBI lineage: Eukaryota > Metazoa > Chordata > Mammalia > Primates > Pitheciidae > Cacajao > Cacajao melanocephalus. Next base: position 3,106 of record CAUYLG010069972.1, read on the forward strand.
TTTGTCCAATTATTTTTCTGTATCTGTTGAAATTCTCATATGATTTTTGTTCTTCATTCTGTTAATGTGGCATATTACAATTTATTGATTTGTGTGTGTTGAACCATACCTGTACCCTAGGGATAAATTCTACTTAATTATGGTGTATTATCTTTTTAATGTGCTGTTGAATTTGGTTTGCTGGTATTTTGTTAAGGATTTTTGCATCTATTTTCATCAGAGTTACTGGCTGTAATTTTCTTTAAGTGTCATTATCTGGCTTTGGTAAGAGGGTAATGCTGGCTTCATAAAATGAGTTTGGAAGTGTTTCTTCCTCTTCATTCTTTTTTGGAAGAGTTTGAGAAGGATTGGTATTAGGTTTTTTTTGTTTGTTTTTTGTAGGATAATTTTTATTTAATCTTGATGCCACTACATTGCGTTCTCTCTCTCTCTCTCTCTCTCTCTCTCTCTATATATATATATATATATATATATATATTTCATTGCACTTTAGGTTCTGGGGTACATGTGCAAAACATGCAGGATTGTTGCATAGGTATATACGTGGCAATGTGGTTTGCTGCCTCCATTCCCTGTCACCTATATCTGGCATTTCTCCCCATGTTATCCCTCCCCAACCTATCTACCCACCATTGTCCCTCCCCTATTCCCCCCAACAGACCCCAGTGTGTGATGCTCCCCTCCCTGTGTCCATGTGTTCTCATTGTTCAAAAGGTATTAGGTTTTTTAAATGTTTGGTAAAATTCACCTGTGAAGACGTCTGTCCTGGGCTTTTCTTTGTTAGGAGGTTATTTACGATATCCTTTTTTTTTTTTGAAACAGAGGTTCACTCTTGTCATCCAGACTGGAGTGCAATGGTGTGGTCTCTGCTCATTGCAACCTCCACCTCCTGGGTTCAACCGATTCTCATGCCTCAGCCTCCCAGGTAGCTGGGATTATAGGCACCCACCACCACGCCTGGCTAATTTTTGTATTTTTAGTAGAGACAGGGTTTCACAGTGTTGGCCAGGCTAGTCTTGAACTCCTGACCTCAGGTGATCCTCCCTCTCGTCGGCCTTCCAAAGTGCTAGGATTACAGATGTAAGTCACCACACCTGGCCTTCATTATATATTTACTTGTTGCTGGTTTGTTAAGATTTTCTATTTCATCATGATTCAATCTTGGTTGGTTGTATGTTTCTAAGAATGTATCCATTACTACTAGGTTATTCAATTCTCCGGCATATAATCATTCATAGTAGATTCATATGATCCTTTATATTTCTGTAATATCAGTTGTAATGTCTTCTGTTTCATTTATAATTTTTTTAAATTCAAATCCTCTTTTTTTTTCCTTGGTTAATCTAGCTAAAGATTTGTCAACCGTGCTTATCTTTTTTAAAGCTCTTAGTTTGGTTGATCTCCTCCACTGTCTTTCTAGTCGCTATTTCATTTATTGGTGCTCAAATCTTTATTTCCTTCCATCTGAACCACAGAGAATGGAAATAACTTGCCCAAGGGCATACAGCTTGTAAGAGGTTGCTAGGTTGCTATGGTCTGAATGTTTGTGTCGTCTAAAAATTCATACATTGAAACCTGATCACCAGTGTGATCGTATTAGGAGGTAGAGCCTTTGGGAGTGATTATGTTATGAGGGCATAGTCCCCATTAATGGGATTAGTGCCCCTATGAAAGGCTCCTGAGAGCTGTCTTGCCTCTTTTGCCCTGTGAGAACACAGGAGAAAGATGGCCATTCATAAATTATAAAGCAGTCCCTCACCAGACATCAAATCTGCCAGCATCTTCATCTTGGACATCCTGGCCTCCAGAATTGTGAGAGATTAAATTTCTGTTGTTTATAAGCTATTTGGTGTATGGCATTTTTCATATCAGTCTGAAAAGACTAAGAAGTAGAGCCAGAATGATGATTTTTTGCCCCATGTGAGTGTTGGGCCCTGTTCCTTCTAATTCTCTTGGATGTTTTCCCCCTAGCCTTAGGTAGTTTCCTTAAATGCATCTGCTGATTGATATTCAAGGAGACCCTCTACAGATCTCTGGGATTCTCCCTCTGTGCAGCTCTCTCTTCTCCAGTGCTCTGTCCAATGAACCCCAGCTGCCTTGGTGTCTCCATACTCTCAGCTCTGTCTCCTCATTTCAGGGAGTCCACTAGGCTCCACCTTAGTTCTGTGTCCCTGCATTACAGTCTAGAAACTCTCTCAGGGCAGTGAACTGGCAATTTGATGGCTCATTTGTTTCTCATTTCTTAAGCAATGCCATCCTTCATTGCCTGATAGCTAGTATCTTAAAAGCCATTTTAAAATGTATTTTGGTTGTGTTAGTTGTTGCTGTTGTTTCAGGCAGGAGGGTAAATCTTGGCCCTTATTCCATCTTGTCCAACAGCAAAAGTCAGAGCTCACACTCTAAGCACTTATCTGTACTATCTTCTACAGTATGTAAGAAAGTGCATATGTTTTTTAAGAAATATGAGGCCATCCTTATTGCATTATGTAGAACCATGATCCTGGGTTATGGAGTTGCAAGCAGAGGCTGAAGGAGATGTTTTCATAAAGACCTCTGTGGGTTACAGAGGTAGAAGCAATTTGCTTCAGGGCCAGGTGGTGACAAAATGAGACACATAGTGAGAAGAGGCAGGTCTCCTCATTTCTTCACAGAAGGCAGTCTGACTGCAATGCAGTGGAGAATGAAAGGCATGCTGTGCCATTTAAAAGGTTTTTGGTCTATTTATATCAAAGATACAGATGTATAACATTTAAAAATACAAATAATATAGCTTATAAAGAGAGCAAAGGAAAGCAGTGCCTGTCTCCTGGTGCTGCTCTGCAAAGCAACTGCGCTTTATAATTCTGGCTGCATATTCTGCCATTTACTTCTATTAAAACAAACAAACAAAAAATGATGATGCTTACTGTGGTGTTTGCATATCTTTGCACTTTTTCACTTTAGAGTCCTGGGATTAGGAGTCTGGGCCAGGAACAATGCTCTTACAGAAAGCTGGTGATGTGGTTCTCTTAGCAACAGCAGAGCACAGCATTGTTCACTAGCACAATTGGGGCACACCCATACATCTCCAGAATTATCCAAGGGAGATTTTGTGTGGGACTGAGGGGAAAAGGAACAATTAATCTGTGACATCTGCGCTATTAATATTGATGTGTTGTCACTCATAACCACAGACTGGTGGGGCCCAGGGAAATTTGGGTTATACATGCAATTTAAGTGCTAAAATAGGACAGGAGCACAGAGAGGATATTAACTGTCGAAGGGAGTCCAAGAAGCTTCACAGCTCAAGCTAAGATTGAAAGGAGAAAAGGGAACTCACAGGGTTGGGAGATAGAACTAAAAGGTGAAGGGAATTGCCTGTGCAAGGATGTCAGACGTGAAAGAGCAGCATGTTCTGCAATGCAAGAATGGCACTAGAAAGCTCAAGTGAAGAATCATTTTATAAATGAGGCATGAGAATGAATGATTTGTATGTGTTGGAATCCTTTGAGACCCAGGATGAGTTTCTCCACAGGGAAATTTAATTTGCTTCAGCCAGCCCTCTGAGGATACTTCTAATCCAAGGTCACTCTGATTAAAATTCTCATTCTGAGGTTTCTAAGATGGCAAGAATTTGGCCTCTAGTATTTATAAGGGCTGGCTTTCAGTTTAAATTCTTGTCAGTGATTTCCTCCGTTTGCTTAACACCAATATTTGAGTTTATTTATTTATTTACTTTTGTGGCACCTGGGGCCAGGGGCATTCTTTATATATTCTGCATATATAATTTGTCAGTTGTGTGTCTTGCACATATATTCTCTCTGATTGTAGCTTGAATTTTCTTTGTCATATGGTGTCTTCTGATGTATGTCTTTTGTTCGACTTATTCTTAGGTATTTGATTTTTGTGTGATTTAAAATTATATGATTCTTAATGTAGTGACATTGTCAATCTTTTATGTTTATTTGGTGCTCTTTTGATCCTATTTAAGAAATCATTGCATGTCCAAGTCACAAAGACATTCTATATCATCTTCTAAAAACTTTCTTATTTTTGAATTTATATTTACAATCTATCTGAAATTGATTTTTATGAACCGTGTGAGGTAAGGATCAAGATTAATCCCTCCATTGCTATCTAATCAACTCAACACTATTTACTAAAAAGTGTCTATTATTCATAGCGCCATATTTGTCAAAAATTCAAGTGTTCATATATATAAGGTCTGTTTCTGAACTCTGGTCTGTCTAATTGCTTTTTCTAGCTGTTCTTATAGACTACAATGAGAAGGGGCTTGTAACCTTAGAGAAGGGGTTTGTAACCAAGCAGCTTAGCAGCTTAGCCTTAATCCAACACTACCTTAACTTCATTCCAGAAGCTTTATGACAAGATTTGATATCCAGTAGAATAATCCCTTTAACATTCCTACCCTCTTTAAAGATCATCTTAGTTCTTCCGGTCCTTTGCATTTCCATTTTATAATAAGATTGTCAATTTTCACAAAAAAAAACCACCCTTCAGGCATTTCAACTGTGATTGCCTTGAGTCTACAGATTGATATGGAGTATCTGAAAAGAGGCTAACTAATGACTTACAGAAGAGGACCTTTTTATCACCTAATTTCTGAAGCTGCCTCAGCAGTGAATAATGTGTCAATTCAGATGAGACTCAAACATTCTCATACAGTGTGTACTTTCTGAGAAGTGTATCCTTAGACTTCACTGTTACTGGTACTCTAAACGTATTCTTTCCAAATCCCTGACAATACGGCCAAAGCATTACCCCTCACTCATGAGTCTAAGTTGGTCTATATTATATCTGGCTGTCCTATCCCTCTTTCTGGGCAAATGAACAGCTAAATGTACTGTTTATACTAGCCCCTTTTTTCCTTGTCATTCAGGGCCATCCTGAGTAAAGCTATAATGCCATAGCCACTCAATTCTGCCTGATGGCAGCTTACTGTGCAGAATAATACGTATGGAATAACATTTGTATAATATTTTACAGAATGATAATTGTACAGAACAATCTGTAATCTAGTCCCAAATATTTTCTTCCTCCGTTACTAGTGATAGGGGTAAGATGAAGGAGAGGTGACAATTAGTCAGGAGCAGTTGCCACTTCCAGCTGCTCAAAGTAAACTTTGGAAGCAGATTCTCAAAATGTTTACCCTCAATAAATTTCTCCCTGGCTTAGTGCTCTTATAATTCATTCCCAGGTTTCTGTTGATATAAATTGGCAAAATATTATAATCCTTTTGGTATATAAGGTATCTCTTCTTAGGTTAGTCTTGTATATATCCCCTTAGAGAAGGGGTTTGTAACCAAGCAGCTTAGCCTTAAACCACGTTCTAAAACTTTTTTTCGTTCCCCTTCCCCCTGCCCCCATAACGCCTTAGGTTTCAAGATGTAGCTCTGAGATAAACTTTGCAACTTCAGAATGTTTTCTTTCCTTCACTCCCTTCCCTTTCCCATTTTATGTTCCCATGCCTTATGCACATTTGTTTAACCAGATATTTGTTAAGCACACCTCATACTCACTTCTCTGGTCATATATTTCCTTAAAAGCTTCAGAGGTCACATCCTTATAGGGACCAGACACCTCCAGAATTCTCTCTCCAACAAAAAATTACTTCAAGTTCAGAACCCACTTCCAGCTAGAGACTGACTACAAGATTGACTGCAGTTAAGTTATAACCTGGTAGGACCCACGACGGTGTCAGCCCCTTTACCAGATGGAACAATAGTTCAAGATGAGCCGTTGGAGCAGATCACACAGCCTAGTACCTCCTAGGCACCACCCCTCCCAACGCTTCTGCATTTCAAACCCTCTCTTTAGAACCTCCTGTGTTCCCTCCACAAATTTAAGAGTGGAATTTTTTTCACCTCCTCTTCCCCTTGCTGACACAAATAATAAAGTCTCGCTCTCTTTTTATCACACCTCATTATGATTTTGGCTTCTTTCTACTAGCAGTATGCAGCCGGACCCTTTTGCTAGTTACAGGTTGGCAAACAACGGCTCATGAGCAAATCCATTTTTATAAATAAAATATTCTCAGAATACAGCCATGCCCATTTGTGTACATATTGATTTTTTCAGCTTTTGCAATACAACAGTTCTGAGTAGTTATGATAGAGACTACATGGCTTGGAAACGTAAAATATTTACAATGTGTACCTTTAGAAAAAAATTGGCAACCTTTGCCCTAGATGTAGGTCAAGAAGCTATAAGAGATGTTCAGGGTGTGTTTGAGAGCATCCAAATATACTTCAAGCGAGAAGATTACAGGGTCTGAAGATAACTCGGGAGGCTAATCTAAGATGGGAAAGATAAGCTACTTCTGCCAGGAGGGAGGAATTTGGAAGTTCAGGTTTCTCAGTTTCATTGGAATCCACACAAATGTCATCATCTTAACATTTAGATTCTGCTCTTTTTTCAATGTATGCCATAATTTTTACATAACAGACTTGACAAGAATGTGAACACAGCTTATTTTCTAATTATGTCATCGTCAGTATCTCATTTTAAATCTGTTTGTTTTGGACATGTCAACTCCTGAGAGTACAAGAGATGCGAGACTTCCTCATGGGACTCTGAAGGGAACCCAAGGTTCTCTGGTTCTCTAAAGGTACTTTGAACCAAGATTTCAAAGTCCTGAGCTTGTCATGTTTCTTCTACAAGATCTCCAGCAGTCTGAAGCAGCTAGCCTACCCTTACAGTTAGCACCATCCTCCTTTCCACCTTAAAGTGCTTCTGCATCAACTACGGTAAGAATTTTTAAGTAATTGTTTTTCACTGAATGCCATGGATTACTAGTATTCTGTTATCTAGTGTTGAACAGTTCACTAGTATTCTGTTACTAGTGTTGAAGTCATCACTGATTACATATGTAACCAGGCAATACAACTAATTAAAGTTTTCTTTAGGATCTCTTTCCTGAAACCAATACTGATATCACAGTCTTTATTAGTTAGGGTTCAGACAGGAAATCAGAAACTACTGTAGATACTTGGTCAGAAGAGATTTTATATATGTATTTAGATGCTTTTAAAACTGCTAGAAGACCTAGAGGGAATGAAGGTCAGGGAGGATGGCTGTGAGTTTCTAGGAGATAAAGGAAGTAGAAATCACAGTAAGCTTCCATAGATATCAGCTCTCTATAGTATGGAAGTAGGCAATTTCAGAAGCTTGCCTGGGAGCTGCTGCAAACTTCCTTTCCGCCTTCTGTCCACAAGTCTGCCTGCCTCTACTAGTGAATAATGACTTCCATATCTCTTCTATTCCTCAAATATCATGCTTCCAAATTTTGGAGGAAAAATAATGACTTCTCCATAAATCAAGGGAAACCTCAGAGGCCCTGAGTTGTTGAAGAACCTGCCCAGTAGTGGAGACACTGAAATATTTGGAGGGTCACTTGTCTACCACTATAGATGGCTGTTTATCAGACCAGGGGCCTGGAAACTCCCAGTTCCATTGACTAAGAGGGGCTTGAGCAAGGCAGTTGAAAGGCAATACAAAGGAAGGGGCTAGCAACTGGCTGTTAGAAAAGTAATACTTCTAACTTTAGGGCAGAAAAAGGCAAGACCAATATTCTCCTAAGGGGAGGTCTATAACCCTCAACCCTAGGGGAAATGTCGACACCAAATATCCCGGAGCGCCTGAAGAGTGGGCAAAATGCCAATGCTGAAAACTCGGAGTTTCCAAGTTTCAGCCAATGAGGATCCTCTCACCAAATGCTGGAAACTCTGGTGCACTCAGAGGGCAGGTAACAGTGAAACCCAGACCAAGTAGGGGACCTCTCACAAGCAAGGGTCCTACCTTCAACAATTGCCCACACAAAATTAACAGAAAGTTAAAAGCAAACATAAGACTGCCCATATTTTAGGACTGAAAATGGAATGACTGATGTAACAATAAAATGAGAAGATAAAGGACTAGGGGAAGAGGTGACAAAGACATGCTTTGGGGCACTCAAACAATAAGGGACTTCTAACTGATCACCTAGGCAAAGGCTTTTATTCCCTAGTTCTCCCAATACCATAGAGATGGAAGCAGAAGGAACACTCCCATCCACAGAGCAGAAATGGAACTAACTGATCTTCCACATGGGACCCAGGTAAAGATCCTTCTAGGATCCCTCAGCATGGGTGGGCTCTGCTGCTGAGGTCAATGGGGGCCTGCATGGGGGCTACTAACTTACCAGTCTGCTAGTGCAGCAGCAGCTGTCACAAGAGGCAGTGGCACTATGGCCACCCCTGCAGTGGGCTCAGCTTCCACATTGGGAGGGACTGCATGGGGCCAGTAAACCACTCTTCTGACAGCTGGAGGAGCAGGTCCCACACAAACCAGTGGCACGATGGCCATTTGCCCATCTGATTGGCTCTGCTGCATGCCAGGAAAAATGATTACTCTGATAAGAGCCTTTGGCTAGTGTTAGAGGTTGGGTGTTACAGCTCTGCTTCACTGCCTCTCAGCTCATCGTCCTGCTAACTACTGGCCCATCAACTGCCAGCCTGCTGACTGCCATCCCACCAATTTCTGGCAATCACTGTCCCACTAATTACCAGCTGCCACTAGCTGATCACATCTGCTGCCTCGCTGACTGCTGTTTGCTGACTGCCACCTCGCAGACTGCCACTTGCCAATCACTGACTGCCACTTGCCAATCACTGACTGCCACCTTGCAGACTGCTGCTCAGTGACCATGGACTGTCATGATGCTGTCTTCTTTCTTCACCCCATGTTGAGCACCAAGCTGATGCAGGGTAGGTGAGCCCCCAAGTGGGGCTTAGCCCATGAGTTCTTGGCTTTGCCAAGGAAAGAATTCAAGGGCAAGATGGAGGTAGAAGAAAACAGCTTTATTGAAGCAGCAGTGTTACAGCTTCAGCAGTGTTATAGCTCCATGACTGCTCCTGCAGAGCAGAGCTACCCCATAGGCAGAGAGTAGCAGATCAGGGCAGTTTTACAGTCATATTTATACCTGCTTTTAATAACATTCAAACTAAGGGGCAGTTTATGCAGAAATTTCTAGGGAAGGAGTAGTAACTATTGGGATGTCAGGTCATTGCCATGGAAAGGGGCGGTAACTCCTGGATGTTGTCATGACAATGGTAAATTGACATGGCACACTGGTGGGAATGCCTTGTGGAAAGCTGCTCCTGCCCTGACCCTATTTTAGCTAGTCCTCAATTTGTTTCAATGTTTGAGCCCTGCCTCTGGAGTCAAGTGTTGCCCCCTACCTCACTGGCATGACCACTCCCTGAACCCCATGCTACATGGTTCACAGCTCCAAAAGAGATCCCTTCCTTCCACTTGAGGAGAGGAGACAGAAGAGTGGGGAGGACTTTATCTCGCACCTTCAATACCAGCTCTGCTACAGCAGGATAGGGCACCAGTCAGAGTCATGAGGCCCCCTTTCTAGGCTGGCTATCCAAGATACAAGACATTTCTAGACACACCCTAGGCCAGAAGGGAGCATTTCTAGACATGCTCTGGGACAGAAGGGAACCCACTGCCTTGAAGGGAAGAAGCTGGTCCTGGCAGAATTCATCACCTACTAACTGAAGAGCCCTTGGGTCTTACGGAAACATCAGCAGTAGTCTGTCGCTACTCCCTGTGGGCCTGAGATCACAGTGCCCATAGGGTGAGGCGCTTCTCATTTTGGAAAGGAGAGGGAAATACGGAAAGACTGTGTCTTGTGGTTCGAGTGCCAGCTGAGCTGCAGTACAATAGTATGCCAGGTAGAATTCTAGAGTTTTTTACTGTAGTCCCTGGCTTCTGGATGGCACATTTGGAACGGCCCAGGGCCTGGGAGAACTTGCCACCCTAAAGGGAAAGACATAAGCCTGGCTGGCTTTGCCACCTACTGATTGTAGAGCCCCAGGGCTGTGAGTGAATGTAGATGGTAGCCAGGAAGAGGTTATAGCAGGCCTTGGGTGAGACTCAGTGCTGTGCTGGCTTCAGGTGTCACCCAGAGCAGTTCTAGAGGTGGTGACCATAGGGGAGCTTGTGTCACTCTACTTCCAGCTATACGTGGCTCAAAACAAAAAGAGAAGGAGGCTTTGTTTGTTTGAGAGGAGGTAATGGAAAAGAACAAAAATCCAGATAACTCTTCTAGATCTTGTCCAAGACCATCAAGGCAGTACCTCTATGAGTCTGCAAGAACTACAGTGCTGCTGGGCTATGAGTCCTCCCTAAAGCAGATGCAACTTAAGTCATAACACTCAAATCCTTTTAAATAGCTGGAAAGCCTTCCCAAGGAGGATGGGTACAAACAAGCCCAGACTGTGAAGACTACAATAAATACCTAACTCTTCAATGCCCAGACACAGACAATCATTTACAAGCATCAAGACGTGACATCACCAAATGAACTAAATAAGGCACCAGGGACCAATCATAGAAAAACAAGAGTTATGTGACGTTTTGAATTCTCAGACAGAGAATTCAAAATAGTTGTTTTGGGGAAACTAAAAGAAAATCAAGCTAACACAAAGAAGGAATTCACAATTCTATCAGATACCTTTAACAAAGAGATTGAAATAATTAAAGAATCAAGCAGAAATTCTGGAGTTGAATATTGCAATTGGCTACTGAAGAATGTATCAGTCTTTTTCTTTTTTTTGTATTTATATTTGTTCTAATGATATTTTCTTTTCTCTTTTTTTTTTTTTAGAAAGAAAAAGGAAAGAAAGTGAGAGTGAAAGAAAGAAAAAAAAGAATGTAAGAGAGAAAGAAAGAGGAAGAGAAAGAGGGAGACAGAACGGGATTCTAGTTCTATTGCCCAGGCTAGAATGCAGTCTAAAAATGGGTATTAAAAACCTCTTTTATGCCAATAATTGTGCTTAAAAATGGAGACAGGAAGGAATAAGAGATGAAAATAACAAACAAGCAGCCAACC